>JASIRB010003910.1:0-14285 GCA_030323885.1 Branchipolynoe longqiensis
GGCCTTGGGTCTATACCGTCGTTACCTCAGCCGGTTCTGTATTTCTATTAATTTTGAATAAAATACACGTTTTGCACTACACGTACGGCAAACTCAAGGCATTGTCAATGGCGGTGAGCAATCTTCATACAGAAAAAGTGAAATATCTCTAAAACCACATGACCTAGACACAAACCGCTTGGAACACATATAGAAAACATGTTTACCAAACGGATTATATTAAATTGATACGGTTAGGCTTCTGCATTTCTATTAATTTTGAATAAAAACAAATGTTTTGCACTGCACGTACCGGCAAACTCAAAGCTTGTTCAACACTAACCGCCAGGAACGCCACTGTAGCCTGTGTTACCGATTTTCGCGGGAGTTGTCCCTCTCATCTGTTTATATTCACGCTCTCTGATGGGATGCAGGTGACGTGGTAGATCGGGACCAGGATAAACTCACTTAGTGTTTGGACTTCATGGCGTTTGTCTGTCTTCTCTACATGGTGTCAGATATTAGGACCCTGCTAAGACAGGGTGTAAAATTTTCCGATATTATGACATATGAGGGATATGTGAACTCTATTATAATAAATTGCAACTTGTCTATATAATGGTAAATGGTAATAAATAAAACCAAAGGCATATGAGGGATATGTGGAGTTGGTAAACTATTACTCATTAAGTATAGAAATTGTATAGTAAAATAGTATAGAGGAAGAGTGTCACTTCTTAGATGGATAGTCTTTGGAGCAGTTGCCTCACATACCCCTCCCCTCTAGAGTTATTTATGGATCTCTGCCCCAGAGACAGACCTAACCATGCCTTGGTGACAGGGCTATTGAACCCTCATTGGTGGTTAGAAGAATGCTTGTTAGGGATTGGAAGATTGGATCATGTGATCACCACCATCTTGGATTCTAAAAGCTATAAAAGTAATAAATGAGAGAGTCTCACTCTCCTACCTTTCACTCTTTATCTACTTTCCTTCATTACCTGTATTGATTTCTCATTAGCCTGTCCACACCACTCACACCACCAGCCGTCGACTTTACAATGGCTTTGTCAGGCCTGAAACCGCCGGCTCAACTCAGGCTAAAAGGAAATTTGGCCATAAACTGGCGTCTGTGGCATGGAGCATATTGTAAAAATATACGGATTTTCGGTTAAGAGTTATATATTGGCAGAGAGCATTATTGGTCTTGGGCGACGGAGTGGGGACGATGTTATATAAACTAAAAGTAATAATATCCCACTCCCATTATGACATGATATAAGCTGTGTGAAATATATGTTCATATATTATGCCTGAGATTAATGAAGAGATGTTCCTATATAAGAGGCAGTACATGATTGTTGAAATATTTCTCTATGCATCCATAAAGAGTGCAATTGGAGAAAAGACCATTTTAACAGAGATCTATTGTAACTGTATAACTACCTGCCCCCCCTGCCTTGACCACTGGGCTGGTCCACCAGCCTAATTTGCATATACACACAGGGCACCACCTGCAGCTGGGTTGAGTGACAGCTACCCCTACTGGGGGAGGGTGCCACCCACCCTGACTGTGGAGGTGCCTGATTGGCTGGCTGGGGACTGCCCAGTCACCTGCATCCCATTGGCCCTCTGACCACACTAGCCTCAAACCAAGATCTTAATTCTAGACTCTGCTTCAGACCCCCTGGAGAGAGATCACTCTACTCCTGACTCTGGAGTGAGGCACACCTACTCTTGAGCAGGAACCCCAGACACTCTGTCTGATGCTATCAAAATTCATCTATTCAAATTGAGTGTGAACACAGCTATAGGACTCCTGTCCCATAAGCTGCAAGCACTGCTTTCTATACAGGCTAAAGTAGTAATGAGATCTTGTGTGGCTAGAAGGCAAGGGGTGTGGATGATAGGTCACTGGTAGGTGGACAGGAGTTGGTGTTAGTAAAGCACAACTTCTCCACTGTTTATCTGTGTCTTGACTTCATTCTTCCTTAGCATTGGTTAATGAGTTGATAGACAAGTGATATGAAGGGGAGAGTTTCTGTAGTATTCTCTGGTGTCCCAAACGTGGCCGGGCATCCAGTAATATTATAATATGAATTGTTTACCGGCGCCACAGGACTCTCGACGAAGAGCGAAAAAGTGCAGTGCTGCTCTTTCCTTCACGTAGCAGGGTTGGAGGCGAAAAATCTGTTTCATAGCATGAACTTGGAGAGTGAAGACAGAGAGAAAATAGGCACGATAGTGGCCGCGTTCAGGGACTATTGTTACGGAAAAACCAACAGAACCATTCTCCGAGACCCATTAACTAACCGAGATGACCCTATTGAAATTAATCGACCATGATATACGCACTGTGCCCCCGCAGACATGACAAACTCTAGCCTTGTAAATTGCTTGTTGTAATCCGTAGATTCATGTCAGATTGGTACCACACTCTTCAATTCCGAAATAGGAAGATGTAGTATATGTACGGAGAACAAGCCGGACCCAGCGAGAGGGGGTCACGTGATGCAGGTGACGTGGTAGATCGGGACCAGGATAAACTCACTTAGCCTTTGGACTTGATGGCGTTCGTGTCTGTCTTCTCTACAGGTAAGACCACCGGCTTCCCGAGTGGAAGGTGAGGGGTTTGAATGCTGGCTAAGTCAAACCATTGACTTACAAAATTGATATGTTGCTACCTAGCCTGGCGCTTGGCATTAATAGGATAGGGCAAGGACAGGTTGGCTCAGTATTAGGATAATGTGACTGAGTGGGATATCAGGTCATGGTGCCAGCAGCATTATGAAGTTGCCATGAGTGCGTACTGTTACAAGTCGGTACCCGTCCTGCTATGACCTTAGATGTTGCAAGGACATACAACTCCAAAAAACTAACAGGTCCACATGGCAAATTATGCTTAAGTGCTTTATTTTGTTGTCTGAGCCTGTGTGTAGGGGGGGGGGGGGAGGGCGGTAGCCGTTCTTGTATGCAGAACAATTGCATAGTCCGATGGGTTTTGAGTTTCTGTCAATTTCTGAGATAAATATATCAAATTAATTATCATAATATACCGTACTTTAGTTTGAAGTAACCTTTATTTTAAATAGTTAGCTTTTGAGACATTTGAAGTGCAAACATGCTAAATTAATTTTGGCATGCATGCCAAAACTCTGACAAAAATAGCATTCGGCAGTAACAGCTTCTATTCAGATGCCTCAGTATTTCATTCTGTGGGCGACAAATGTTTAATAAGTGCACCAGTATCGAAGTTAGATATATCGAATCAAATTTATTGTTTTGGTTTTGAAAAATGTTGTCCTTTCATCGGACTATGCAGCTTTAAATAGTCTACAACAGTGGCAATCTAATTCTTCTCAGATAAAATGAAAATATCCAATGGTCTGCATGAACTCAACATATTCTTCTTCTTCTCAGTTGTCCATTGGTGGCGACGATGACAGCAACTCATCATTTGCTGTGAACTCGTCAATGACTGATGAGTCCCATTTGCGCTCGGAATGTATGGTGGCACGTTGGACATATGTGTAGCTGCTGTCAGAGAGTCTGGTAGATGAAGGAGACGATCTTTTCTCGACTGACGCTTTTGTTTACCTTGAGATATACCATCAGTTCGAAACTGTGTTGTACCTTTCTGAATAGAAGCATGCAACAAACTCCTGTGCTTGGCCACTATTTCCCAGGTTGTAATGTTGACATTACATTTCTGCAGGTTGTATTTAAAATTGCATAATCCGATGGTTTTGAGTTTGTGTCATTTTCTGAGATGCATATATTAGATTGATCGTTATAACGTACCTTGTTTTAGTTTGAAGTAGCTTCTATTTTAAATGTGTAACTTTTTAGATATTTGAAGTGCAAACATGCTAAATTAATGTTGGCAAGCACGGCAAAACTCTGACACCATAGCCCTTTGCAGTAACAGCTTCTATTAAATTGCCTCAGTATTTCCTTCTATGAGGTGATACATGTTTAATAAGTGCACCAGTATCTAAGTTAGATATGTAGAATCAAATCCAGATGATTGTTTTGATTTTGAAAATGTCATGCTTCATCGGACTATGCGGCTTTAAGGCAGTCCTTGAACCTTTTCTTCTGACCGCCTTGCTTTCTGGGTCCTTTTACAAGTTCACTGTAGAATAGATACTCAGAATATAGATAGCTATCATATATTTATGCCATGTCTGACCCCACTAATAAAGCCACTGCCTTGTGGGCGCATGCTTTGTACTCTGAGGGGCATTACTGTGATATCGGTGGAATGCGGCATTAGGCGTGAGTTTGAATTCAGCACCACCTGACTAAACTTGTCATTTCTATACTACTTACAGACACCAAGTCCCGCTGGTTTCCGGCTTAGTTGGTGACGAAGTCGCGACCAACAACTTGGATCGCATATATATATACCGTATAAAATAGGCTATGACTCCGGAGGATAAATATAGAGACGAGACGAGGAGTGGTGGAAGCCTACCTTTATTTCCAAGGCCCATACGGCTGAGCAATAAACAGCCCTACCTAGAAAAAATAAGGAAAAAATTTGGAGCTCATGTGATCGTGACACGCGCTGGCTGGGCTATGGCTACATGGACGTGGCACCAGCCAAGCGGAGCAGGTTCAGGCCCACAGCAAATATCAAGAAATAAATAAAACGTACATAATAAATAGCAAGGAATTAATTAAAGTATGAATAAAACAGATAAGATATAAACTCCGCCCCTTTATATTCATATAATAAATTATATAGCACATATGTCCCAATAGAAGCATGCTACCCAATAGAAGCACACACCCCATTTCAAGATTGAAAGCACACACAAATTTACGATCATATTCAGACTGAATACACATAAAATAAGACAATCCCCCTTTATTTCAGGGCACGGCAAAAACAAATAAAAATGCACGATCATATTCAGACTGAATGTACATAAAATAAGACAATCCCACTTTATTTCAGAATCAAAGGCACAACAAAAACAAATCCATGAAATTCTTTAACTTTGACGTTGGAACTACAATAAAACAAAATATGATAATGGGAATAAATAGACATGCATCCATGTGTCTGCACTCGCGCAGTGCGCGTCTATTGGGACATATACGGTATGTACAAATATAGAGATATATACATAAGCACATAAAGACTTAAAAAGTTAAGGTGCAAAACCATCTAAACGCCAATCCAAAAATTGAGAGAAACATTTGAAGCAAACCTTCAAAAGTTTATATTTATAATATTCCTTCTGTTTTGTTCATCGCTCCATAACCATGTGATCATATGAAAAGTGGAATTGATGAGCTTTAAAGGTAAAAATCCTTTATTTAAGCTAAATTTGTGGATTGCCGTTTACGTGGTTTTGCACCTGAGCACTTATTATGTACACATCAATACAATACATGCACATAAACATGCATGCGCATGGCTATATATACGCATACCTGCAAATGTAGGCCTTGATGTATACATAGATATACATTTATACATATATTTGCATACATACATACATTCATACATATGTCGTGGGGGTGATGAAAATGGGAAATACTGTGCCTAGAGCGGGACTCGAACCCACATCTCTTTGCATTCCGGGCCAGTGTGCTAACCATTACACCACCTAGGCTCCCTGATATCAACACACTCCCCACGCCTACCTGTCTATGTGGTTACTTGCCTGAGAGGTCAGTGCAGACCACTACACTCGTCCCCCTGGAATTGTAAGTCTTGTAATGCTTACAATTACATACATACAGGCAATGCACTAACACATACATACACAGGGTAGGTTCAACAACCATACAGCGCAAAGCTTGTACAGGATCCTGATCACGGCAACCAGTGTCGTGGGGGTGATGAAAATGGGAAATATTGCGCCTAGAGCGGGACTCGAACCCACATCTTTTTGCATTCCGGGCCAGTGTGCTAACCATTACACCACCTAGGCTCCCTGATATCAACACACTCCCCACGCCTACCTGTCTATGTGGTTACTTGCCTGAGAGGTCAGTGCAGACCACTACACATACATCCATACATACATACGCACATACATAGATGTATCCATAAATACATACAAACAAACATACATATCATACATAAATTCCTACATGCCTATGTGAGGTATAGACTACTTATGCAAATATGATTCATGTATTTAATTCTCCTGCTTTGTTTTATGTTTCTATTATCTACATCTACTCCTGTAACCTCCTTTTGACGGGAGCGGGACGTAGCTCAGGCGGTAGAGTGTCCACCTGTGAAGGTGTCGGTCATCCGATCGATCCTGCTCAGTGGACCCATTTGCAGTTTGGGTTATTTTCCGTTCCAACCAGTGGTCCACAACTGGTTCATCAAAGGGTGTGGTATGTGCTGTGCTGTCTGTGGGAAAGGCCATATAAAAGACCCCGTGCTGCTTATCAGAAAGAGTTGCCAATGTGGTAGCAGCGGGTTTCCTCCAAAGAAATGTCAGAATGAACATATGTTTAACATCCAATAGCCGATGATAAAATCAATGTGCTCTCGAGGCGTCGTTAAATAAAAGACGCTTGACATTTGTAACATCCTTTTGATAATGTTCTTGGGTAGTTCGGTTAGTGGATGTGGGTGCGCAACCTGGAGAGCTGGAAGTCTGCCCTGAAGTAGCTCCCCTAATTCCCCTCCTGCCCTCCAGGTGGCGCTTCAGCCCCCTACCATCTGCCTATTTAGGCTCCGATTTGATGAATAATATACATACATTCACACATACATATTCTGTAAGAGAACATGTCAACTATATACCAGACAAGTACCGGAAGTTGTAGATGCCGGACAACATAGCTCAGCAATGATTCCTCCGGCAGCATCCACGTTTGATGAGTCATGTGAAGCCAATCGCAGGTTTTGTCTCTCCCCCACCCCACCCCCACCCCTCCCCGCCAGTCGTGCAAATATTCCTGCGCACATGTCACCCAAGCACACGTCACGTACACGTCACACACACACACTGGTCACACAGACGCGCTGATCTTAGCCGACCCACAGGAAGTGAGCGGCAGCAAACAGAAACCCCCGCGTCTCCACTCTCCACGCAGATGTTCTGCACTCTCCCCGTGCTTCATCCTCTCCACACGCGCCTGCAGACTCCGCTTGGAGATGGCGCGCCGAAATCCTGGGGAAACAGACGACATTGGCGGCGATTCCCGCGCTTTTTGTTCGTTCGTGGCTGTGTGTGTATGTGTGTGTGTATGTGTGTATGTGTATGCGTGTGTATGTGTGTGTATGTGTGTGTATTTGTGTTTATGTGTATGTGTGTGTGTGTGTATGTGTGTGTGTATGTGCGTGTCTGTTTGTGTGTATGTGTGTATGTGTGTGTTTATGTGTGTATGGGTGTATATATGTGTGTATATGTGTGTATGTGTATGTATATGTATATGTGTGTATGTGTGTGTGTATGTGTGTGTGTATGGGAGTGGATTGGGGGTTGGGGTTGGCAAATAAAACGCGGATTGCTGAGGGCGGAAACGGACGGGTCTCTGTCAGAGGATGATTCCCAGCGTCCCAAGACGAAAGACTGTGCAAAGGTCGCCATGTTTGCACAAATTCGCTGCTTGTCCCCGATGGCCTTAGATGTCTGACAGTTAGTTGCATAGTTCCATGGGTTTGAGGTTCTGTCACTCTTTTTGTTTGATAAATGTGCAATATAAAATTTAAGTTTTATATGAATATTATGTAAGGTGTAAAGTAATTATGTAAATATTATTCGTGTATCTAATTCTCCTGCTTTATTATTTACTTGTTCTACTCGCTACAAATACTCCTGTAATCTCCCTTGATATGTTCTTGGGTAGTTTGGGTTACTGGAGATTGGGGTGTGGAGAGCTGGAGATCTGACTTCAAGAAACTCTCCTAATTCTTACTTACAGATTAACTTACAGATCCTCTTCTGGTTGATCTAGGCCCTATTGGACCTCTATTGCCAGCTCGTTATGGCAAAAAAAACTACTATTTCTGTGCACACAGCTGGAGATCGACGGTGCCCTGAGGTCATGTAATTGTGGGTGTCCTCTCCAATGTATATCCAGCCTTCTCTCAAATGCTTCTACCGTTGGTGCTTCAACCACATGATTGATTTTAATTCCTCTCCTGCCCTCCAGGTGCTGCCTCACCCCACCACCATATGCCCATTTCGCCTCGGGAACTGGATTGGGTTATCGTTATCAAGGTCTGTGGAGTTTCTATGGACAACTAGCTTGAGCAGAATGGAGAGCGCTTCTGTGTGCACATGCATGCAAGTAGGGCTAGTGGGTGCTGGGTAGGGGTTTATAAACCGGCCCCACACAGCAGTGAGACGCCTGCTGTAAATGAACTTTGCTTGAAATGTTGGTTGACCAGACCAGCCAGAGAACTGAGACCCATATTGGTATTTGTGTTTGGTTTGTGTTAATGAATAATATAGCAAGTTGATTGTCATAAGCCACATTGCTTTAGATTGAAGTAACTTTTTATTTTTATAAGTTAACTTTGGAGATGTATTTGAAGTGGAGTCATGCCGAATGAAATGTTGGTGTGCATTGCTGAAGTGTTAGGGGAGCGGGGCGTAGCTCAGGCAGTAGAGTGTCCACCTCTGAAGATGTAGGTCATCCTATCGATCCTGCTCAGTGGACACATTTTCAGTCTGGGCTATTTTCTCTTCCAACCAGTGGTCCACAACTGGTTCATCAAAGGTTGTGTTATGTGCTCTCCTGTCTGTGGGATAGTGCATATAAAAGACTCCTTGCTGCTTATTGGAAAGAGTAGCCTATATGACGGCAGCAGATTTCCTCCAAAGAAATATCAGAAATACCATCTGTTTGACGTCCCATAGCCGATGATACAAATCAATGTGCTCTAGAGGCGTTGTTGAATAAAACCAACGTTCTGCTGAAGTGTTAGACAATATTGATACTGATAGGCTTTGTTTGTATGTTTAGGAACACAGCAGTCCAGGATATGAGTACCAATCTACAATAAGTCATTAACGAGTGTCCTACTCTCTAAGATTGATGCTTTGGATCTCACATGATATTTACATTCAAACAGTGTTGCCGAAAGGCCATGAAATCTACAAAAGGCCATGAAATTTACACAAGACCATGAAATCTACACAAGGCCATGGTATCCACACAAGGCCATGACATCTACACAAGGCCATGAAATCTACACAAGGCCATGGAATCTACACAAGCTATGAAATCTACACAAGGCCATGAAATCTACACAAGGCCATGGAATCTACACAAGGTCATGAAATCTACACTCCAGCAGAACCATGAAATCTACACACTCCAGCAGAACCATGAAATCTACACACTCCAGCAGAACCATGAAATCTACACACTCCAGCAGAACTATGAAATCTACACACTCCAGCAGAACCATGAAATCCACACACTCCAGCAGAATCATGAAATCTACACACTCCAGCAGAACCATGAAATCTACACACTCCAGCAGAACCATGAAATCTACACACTCCAGCAGAATCATGAAATCCACACACTCCAGCAGAACCATGAAATCTACACACTCCAGCAGAATCATGAAATCTACACACTCCAGCAGAACCATGAAATCTACACACTCCAGCAGAATCATGAAATCTACACACTCCAGCACAACCATGAAATCTACACACTCCAGCAGAACCATGAAATATACACACTCCAGCAGAACTATGAAATATACACACTCGGGCAGAACCATGAAATATACACACTCCAGCAGAATCATGAAATCTACACACTCCAGCAGAACCATGAAATCTACACACTCCAGCAGAATCATGAAATCTACACACTCCAGCAGAATCATGAAATCTACACACTCCAGCAGAACCATGAAATCTATACACTCCAGCAGAACCATGAAATCTACACACTCCAGCAAACCCATGAAATCTACACACTCCAGCAGAACCATGAAATCTACACACTCCAGCAGAACGTGTCTGAATGTTAGTGAGAACTGACACCAGGCATAGATGTGTGTGCTACCTAATTAATTATGCAAATATAAATGCCATGTTGATCTCCATTGTACATGGTTAGGGCCTGTGTCACACACTATTATGTAGTTAATGCACTCCCTGCAGCCAAATCCCGACACTAGCGCAAACTACGGCGGATTTCGACACTCCCCGCTCGAATTGTATGCAGTTATAACTTATATTACAACTAATAGTTCATTTATATTATGTATAATACTTTTATTATTGAACAGGATTTGTATGTGGTTATTATTACAACTGATAGTTCCATTTATGTACCAACGAATTGTACTGAACCGGCGGAAGACCAGTGCTCTGGTGCTGACAAAAGGCATTATTCACCGAATAAACTACATTTTAGTACAACAATAAATTCTTCCTCATTTCACGCATCATATAGTTTAAACGAATATGAGGTATAGTGAATTATGCTAATATTATTAAGAAATGAAGATGTAGTACGTAAGTTATATACTGAGGCTGTAGGTGCTGGGTTGGACGGTTTGCAGCTAGAGCAGCCTGGACTACAAACTGCGACCTACAAGTAGGTTGAGTTTATTTCAGGCTGCCACAGCGTCCCCCACTCAGATCCAGCAGTGACTGCTGCTTTTTCTTGTCAATTTTATACTTTGAATTAAATAAAGATTGGGAGGGTTTATTGAGGACATCCAACGATATTTGCTCAACCAAATTTGTGTTGTGTTATTCACTCGTAATGGAATAATAATATATGTATATTATTTTGGAGTGAGAGCAGTGTGCTTGCATCAGGCTTGTGATTTATTGAATTACGATAGCCATGTCTTGTTGGTAGAGCCACATGGGCAACTGTGGCTTGCTTAAATGTAGTAAGCAATGAACCTATGATGTCATTTTATTTTGGAGGTAGAATGGTGTGATTGGATTAGGCTTGTGGTTTATTGATTGATTGATGATTGATGATTGATTGGTGGTTTCTTTAACCGTGTCGGTTTATTAAATCATTATATACATGCGTTTTTTTTGGAGAGCCACATGGACAACTGTGGTTTGCTAAATACAGTAACCACCGAATCTATTACTGAGTAGGCCTAAACCAATTCGTGCGTTCTCATATGAATAGCTAATGGTCTATTAGTAATGTATATGTGCTATTTTTTAATGTCGAAATCGCCTCATAAGTATTGTACGTCCTCCTTTTTCATGTGAACAAATTACTGATATAAATATCAACTTGTGTACATTGATCATATGAAAATAAATATGTTAATATTATTATTAGTAGTAGTAGTATGCCAAGCGCCAGGCTAAATAGTGACAAGTAACATTTGTATTAATCACTGGTTTCACTCTGTCGGGATTAGAACCTTTGACCTCAAACACAGGAAGCCACCCAGCGTTGTTACCGTTGCTGCCATCCTGTTCGGTAGTAGGGGTCATAGAACCGGATTAAGGATTTGATGAATGAAGTTACGTTAACTGGTACAGTTTGTCAGTCGTGGCGCCACCTCTGTTTTAGGTCCGGAACTATGACGCTTTGTCGCCTGGCGGTACGATGCTTCACTATTATCTACGCAGGCACTATTGGAGTAAGGATCGGTTGGTTGTTGAAGTTTTACGTCCTGGCAACACCTAAGGGCATATCAGGACCGACGTGTGACAGTGCACACTCATGGTGACTTCATAGTGCTGTTGCACTGGGACTAGGAGACCAGGCCGCCAGCACCGTAACATGATATCCCACTCAGTAATGTGGCTGTCACACTACGACGACAAGGGGGTGACGACAGCCCGGCAACTGGTATTTTGTGAAATCAGGACGACATATGCAAATTCGGGCCGATTTGGACGACAATCGGACGACAGCCCGACGACATCGGGACCACAGACGGGACGACAGCGGGACGACAGTGTCTGTGTGTCTGTGTCTGTGTGTGTGTGACTCTGTGTCTCTGTGCGTGTCTCTATGTGTGTGTCTGTGTGTGTCTCTATGTGTGTGTCTGTGTGTCTGTGTCTATGTGTGTGTCTATGTGTGTGTATGTGTCTATGTGTGTCTATGTGTGTGTCTATGTGTGTGTCTGTGTCTATGTGTGTATATGTATGTATATGTGTGTATGTGTGTGTATGTGTCTGTGTGTGTGTCTGTGTGTGTGTCTGTGTGTGTCTGTGTGTGTATGCGTGTATGTGTGTCTGTGTATATGTGTGTGTCTGTGTATATGTGTGTGTCTGTGTATATGTGTGTGTCTGTGTATATGTGTGTATATGTGTGTCTGTGTGTGTATGTGTCTATGTGTGTGTGTCTGTGTGTGTCTGTGTCTGTGTGTGTCTGTGTGTGTGTCTTCTGTGTCTCTGTGTTGTCTGTGTTATGTGTTGTGTCTCTGTGTGTGTCTCTCTGTTTCTGTGTGTCTCTGAGAGTGAGAGTCAGACTGAGGAGAGAGTCAGACTGAGAGTGAGAGTGAGAGTCAGACTGAGAGTGAGAGTCAGACTGAGAGTGAGAGTGAGAGTCAGACTGAGAGTCAGAGTCAGAGTCAGACTGACTCTCACTCTAACTCTCACTCAACTTCTCACTCTCACCTCAGTCTGACTATCACTCTCAGTCTGACTCACACTCTCACTCAGAGAGTGAGAATGAGAGTCAGACTGAAGTGAGAGTCAGACTGAGAGACAGACTGAGAGTGAGAGTCAGACTGAGAGTCAGAGTCAGACTGAGAGTCAGAGTCAGACTGAGAGACAGACTGAGAGTGAGAGTGAGAGTCAGACTGAGAGTGAGAGTCAGACTGAGAGTCAGAGTCAGACTCAGAGTGAGAGACAGACTGATAGTGAGTCAGAGTCAGACTGAGAGTCAGACTGAGAGTGAGAGTCAGAGTCAGACTGAGAGTAGAGTGAGAGTCAGACTGAGAGTGAGTCAGAGCGTGAGAGTCAGACTGAGAGTGAGAGTCAGAGTCAGACTGAGAGTGAGAGTGAGAGTCAGACTGAGAGTCAGAGTGAGGCACACACAGAGACACATACATACACACACACATACACAGACACACACACAGAGGCACATACACACACACAGACACACATATACACACACACAGACACACACATAGACACAGACACACACATATACACAGATACACAGACACACACACATACACACACAGACACAGACACACACACATATACACACATATACACACACATACACACACATAGACACAGACACACACATATACACATATACACAGACACACACACAGACACACACACAGACACACACATAGACACACACAGACACACACATAGACACACATATACACACACAGACACACACATAGACACAGACACACACATAGACACAGACACACACATACACACACAGACACAGACACACATAGACACACATATACACACACAGACACACACATAGACACATACACACACATAGACACATACACACACATAGACACAGACACACACAGACACACACACATACACAGACACACACACATATACACACATAGACACACACATAGACACAGACACACACATAGACACATAGACACACATATACACAGACACAGAGACACACAGAGACACATACATGGAGAGAGAAGCAACTACAGCTTAACGACAAGACGACAGTGCCGCAACAGTGCCGCGACAGTGCGACAGTGCCGCAACAGTGCCGCTACAGTGCCGCGACAGTGCCACAACCTGGGCTGTCGTCCGCTGTCGCCGAAGTTTTTCAACATGTCCAAAATCCCCGCGACAACTCGGCGACCATCGATAATTAATGGAGAAACTGGAGCTGCCGCGGTGGTGTCGCGGCGACTCCTGCGCGACAGCTGCGCGACAATCGGCGACAATCGACGACAGACCGGAAGTGGCTGTCGCAGGGCTGTCGCCGCTGCTTGTCGTCATAGTGTGACAGCCACATAAGATTATCCTGACACTGAGCCAACCAGTCCTTGCCATATCCTAATAATGCCGAACGTCTGGCTAGGAAGCACCAAGTATAAATGTGTGCATCATAGGTTTGACTCAACCAGGGTTGAAACCCACGATCTACCCAAACGGGAGACGGTGAAGGGTTATCCAGAGTTTACAACATTTTAATCACGGACAATTGGTCTGCTCCTTGCCCTATCCTAATAATGCTGAATGCTAGGCTAGGTAGCGATAAGTATCAATATTTAAGTCATTGCTTTGACTTGACCAGGCCAATCCCGTGACCTTCCAAAACGGGTGGTGGACACTCAACGCATTCTAACCAGACGGAATGGCCGAATGATTAGAGCATCCGTCTCATGTTTTGGGAGATCGGGAGATCCG
>JASIRB010004193.1:0-18552 GCA_030323885.1 Branchipolynoe longqiensis
ATTACGGGGATCTATGTCTTCTAATTGCCGGGATCTATGTATCCTACTTTCTCTCATCTATGTCTCCTAATTGCCGGGATCTATGTCTCCTGCATTTCCTTATCTATGTATCCTAATTGTCGGGATCTATGTCTCCTGATTACCGGGATCTATGTCTTCTAATTGCCGGTATCTATGTCTCCTATTGCTGGGATCTATGACTCCTAATTGCTGGGACCTATGTCTCCTAATTACCGGGATCTAGGTCTTCTAATTGCCGGGATCTATGTCTCCTATTGCTGGGATCTATGACTCCTAATTGCTGGGACCTATGTCTCCTAATTACCGGGATCTATGTCTTCTAATTGCCGGGATCTATGACTCCTAATTGTTGGGATCTATGCCTCCGAATTACCGGGATCTATGTCTCCTAATTGTCGGGATCTATGTCTCCTACATTCCCTTATCTATGTATCCTAATTTCTGGGATCTATGTCTCCTAATTACCGGGATCTATGTCTCCTAATTGCCGGGATCTATGACTCCTAATTGCTGGGACCTATGTCTCCTAATTACCGGGATCTATGTCTTCTAATTGCCGGGATCTATGTATCCTACTTTCCCTCATCTATGTCTCCTAATTGCCTGGATCTATGTCTCCTATTGCTGGGATCTATGTCTCCTAATTACCGGGATCTATGTCTCCTAATTACCGGGATCTATGTCTCCTAATTGTCGGGATCTATGTCTCCTACATTCCCTTATCTATCTATCCTAATTGCTGGGATCTATGTCTCCTAATTTCCCTTATCTGTCTCCTAATTTCCCTTATCTATGTCTCCAAATTGCCGGGATCTATGTCTCCTAATTGCCGGGATCTATGCCTACAAGGTGCCGAAGGTGAGTCGATCCCGGTGGGAGGGCGAGCTGCTCACTGACCTTGCAGATCGCATCCCCAGCACATGTGTCACATGTGCAATCACGTGGTGTTACGCGGGGCAGGGAGGGGGGGTGCACCTCGCCGCCATGCACCCGGGGGGGGGGGCTGAGGGGGGGGGACGGGCAGCTTCAGCGGATCACCGACCATTTCCCGCTCAACTAACAACTAACTCTTTGTGAGTTCCACCCACCCCCCACCCCCACCCCCAATGCCCTCCACATTCTCTCCTCCATGGGTCGAGTACTACTACTACTACTACTACTGGTATCGTCAGCTGCGTTTTATTTTAAATCATGCACCATGTTGCTCGCAACGCCCTATATCTGCCTTATATATGCCATCTGCGTTCAATTATGAGGCTAACCTGGAAGGACAAAGTGACAAATCAGGAAATACTCGAATGGACGGGGCTGCCCTCTATGGAAGATCTTTTGACCAAAAAGAATCTCCGGTGGACTGGACACCTCATGAGGATGTCATCAGACAGGCTACCAAAGCAGATCCTCTATTCTCAACTGTCTTCTGGTTACAGAAAGAGAGGGCGCCCTCATCTCCGGTTGAAGGATACCATCAAGAGAAACCTGAAGCTGAGAGACATAAACACCGACACATGGACATCACTCTCACAGCAGAGAGCTAAATGGAGAGTGACAGTCAAGTAATGAAAACAGTCTTTGTCGCATCGCGACCGACAGCATGATGATGATGATGATGATGATATGCCTATATATATTTCTATAAAATTTCCTCCAGTGTGTGCGGCGCGAGGGGGGGGGGGGGCGCCCGTTTACATTATCCCGACAGCTGGTGGTGGTGGGGGGGGGGGTGTACTCCACCACAGAGCCTATGGAAGAATATAGTGAGAAGTACATCTACAACGCGTTATGCAAGTATCAAGATCCGTAAGGGAATTATTATTATTAGTAGTATTGTTATACTCCGGAAGACCCAACACTGTGCCAGTGGCGCCACCTGTGACCCATGGCCTCCATACCTGTACCGGATGTTGACCAGTGTCAGGCACACGGGAGGGTTACATATATGCCTTATACGTGCGCGTGCGCGTACGCGCGTTTAGGTGGCCGCGTGTGTCTTCCTGTTAGTGACGCTCATCCCACCACCCCGCGAGGTGAGGCGCAGGTCAAAGGTCAGATGCGTGGGCAGGGTGCGGCGCGCGGGGGTTGAGTGCGGGGGTGGGGGGCGGGGGAGGGGGGGGGACATGCAGAACATGCAGGACACACGTGCGGGTCAGATGGGGCAGGGCGATCCCTGTCCACTGCCATCAGGCGGTCCAACACACGCCGCCCTGGCACCCCTGATAAGGTGATAAGGCAGCCTGGGGGGTGAGGGTTCCATGCATACCTGATCACGGCCCTGCTCAGCACCCCTAACGGCACCGATCACTATCTCACCACCGGGCTCCAGGGTGACAGCACCCCGGGAATGTGTGTCTTTTTTATTTTAATTTATTATTGTGTTTTTTGTTTTGTTTTGTGTGTGTGTGTCCATTGACCCATCGGTTAAAGCTGCATAGTCCGATGAAATATCAAATTGTCAAAACCAAACCAATTATCTAGATTTGATTTTACATATCTAACTTGGATACTGATGCACTTATTAAGCATTTGTTTCTGCGTAGAAGGCAATACTGAGTCAATTTAACAGAACCTGTTACTGCATAAGTCTATGGAGTTTTGGCAAGCTTAACGAAACTAATTTTCCATGTTTGCACTCAAAATATCTCAAAAGTTTACCATTTAAAATAAAAGTAACTTTGAACTAATGTAAAGTAGATACTAATGATCGTTCTAATATATTTATCTCAGAAAAAATACAGAAATTCAAAACCATCGGACTACGCAACTTTAATTTATTACCATGGGAGATATATGGGTTTGCCTTTCTTGCTTACTGGCTTGCTTTTTTTTACACTTAACAAATCTCCAAAGTTAGCCATTTAAAATCAAAGTTACTTCAAGTTTATGTAACGTAGATTTATAACCATCAGCCTAATATGTAATATATTTATCTCAGAAAAATGACAGGAACTCAAAACCATCAGACAAATTTAATTAAAAGCTGCATAGTCCGATAAAATATCAAATTTTCAAAACCAAAATAATTATCTAGATTTGATTGTACATATCTAACTTAGATACTGATGCAATTATTAAACATATATTTCTGCATTGAAGAGAATATTGAGTCAATTTAATAGAAGTTTTAGAACCTGTTACTGCAGAAGTCTATGTTGTCCGAGTTTTGGCAAGCTTGCCGAAACTAATTATCCATGTTTGCACTTCAAATGTCTCAAAAGTTTACTATTTAAAATATAAGTTACTTTAAACTAATGTAAAGTAAATACTGATGATCGATTCAATATATTTATCTCAGAAAAATTACAGAAATTCAAAACCATCGGACTATGCAACTTTAAATTGGCATAGTCCGATAAAGAATGCAATTTTCGCAACCAATACATTCAGCTAGATTTTATTCCACATATAAAACCTAGATAGTGATGCACTTATGAAGCATTTGTTGACACAGAGAGGGGAATACTGGGTCAAGTTCATCAAACATGTTGTTACTGCAGAAGCCTATGGTGTCAGACTTTTGGCATGCTTGCCAACATTAATTTGGGATGTTTGAACTTCAAATATCTTTAATGTTAGCTATTCAAAATAAAAGTTACCTCAAAGTAAAGTCAGGCAGATTATAATAATCAATTTAATATACAGTACAACCTCTCTAACCGACCACCTCCACAGATCGACCACTCCCCTATATCGATCACTTTATTTGGGTCCTAAATAATCGCTCATACAATACCATTGTAACAATAAAAAAAGCTCTCTAAACCGACCACCTCCATAAATGGGCCCTTTAATATCAGTGCCATGGTCGGTCTATTTAGAGAAGTTTTACTGTATTTATCTCAGAAAAATGATAGTAACTCAAAACCATCGGACTATACAACTTTAATTAACTAAGTAAAGTTCTCATCGAACTAGACCAGACGGGATGGCCGAAGGAGCTAGAGCGTCTGTCTCCCGTGTTGGTAGATCGTGGGGTCATGGGCCCGAACCCTGGTAGAGTCAAACCAACGACTTAACAATTGATACTTGTCGCTTCATAGCCTGGCACCCAGCATTATTAGGATAGGGCAAGGACTGGTTGGCTCAGTGTCAGGATAATGTGACTGAGTGGGATATCACTATTATCAGGTCATTGTGATGGAGGCCTGGTCTCCCAGTGGGGCAGCACTATAAATTCACCATGAGTGCACACTGTCACAAGTAGGTACACGTCCTGCTATGACCTTAGATGTTGCTAGGACGTAAAACAACAACAAACAAACAAACTCAGCGAACTAGGCCGAGATCCCCATAGCTAGAAATGTTACTAATCCCGTCCTGATATGACCTTAGATGTTGCTAGGACGTAAAACAACAACAAACAAACTCAGCGAACTAGGCCGAGATCCCCATTGCTAGAAATGTTACTAATCCCGTCCTGATATGACCTTAGATGTTGCTAGGACGTAAAGCAATAACAAACAACATACGATTTGATTTACGCAACAATTCTATGTAACTGTGTCGAACACCATGTCAGATTTCATAATCAAGTGCTGCCCCTCTACTCCCCAAACATCACTTCCGACGTCCCAATCCTGGACTCCCCCCCCCCCCACCCCGGACACGCCCTCCCACCCACACACTCCCCCCCCCTAACACCCAGCGACCTGCGACCCCTGGTGGTCACGTGGCCGTTTAAGGAACTAGCCGTAATAGCCGTACCACACGCCAAAGCAATTACTTAAATCACCGAGAATTGTCTTGATTAATAAATTCCACTGGGTCACTGCTTGATGAGGCCGGGCTGACCGCCTCTCGCGCCTGTCACCCGGCCCGGCCGGCCGTTAGCTGCGGGGCGGGCCGCGTGCCAGGCACGTGCCTGCCCCTGACCCCGCCCCGGGACCCGGACTGAGACGGGCCGGGGCCGTGGCCGATGCCGAGACCGGTGTGGCGGTTTCAGCCGTGCGCCAGTTTCAGCCGTGCGCATACTCAAACTCAAGGCATTGTCAATGGTTGAGCAATCTTCATATAGAAAATACAGAAAAAGTGAAATATCTCGAAAACCACACCACCTATTAACAAATCGCTTGGTACGCATATAGAAAACATCTTTACCAAAAACATCATATTAAATTTCTACGGTTAGGGTTCTTGATTTCTATTAGTTTTGAAAATAAAACTAATGTTTTGCACTGCGCGTACCATCAAACTCAAGGCATTGTCAATGGTGGTGAGCAATCTTCATACAGAAAATCCAGGAAAAGTGAAATATCTCTAAAACCACACCACCTAGAAACAAATCGCTTGGTACACATACAGAAAACATCTTTACTAAAAACATTTTATTAAATTTATAAGGTTAGTGACTCACGACCATTGACCATGCCTTGAGTTTGACGGTACGCGCACGGCTGAAACTGGTGCACGGCTGAAACCGCCACACCGGGGCCGTGGTTGTGGTTGGGGCCGGGGCCAGGGGACTGGGCCTGGGCCAGGGGCCGGCGCCAGGTGCGGGGGCCAGGGACCGGAGCCAGGGACCGGGGCCCGGGGTTGGGGCCGGGAAGGAGAAGAGAAGGGTTGGTGGGATAGGTGAGGATTGATACTGATAGACATCATCATCATCATCCTGCTGTCGGTCGCGATGCGACAAAGACTGCTTTCATTACTTGACTGCCACTCTCCATTTCATAGACACTAGTTCGGAATCAAATAAAATTGCATAGTCCGATGGTTTTGAATTTCTGCCATTTTTATGAGATAAATATATTTAATTGGTTGTTATAACCTACCTTATTTTAGTTTGAAGTAACTTTCATTTTGAATGTCTAACTTTTGAGATATTTGAAGTGCAAACATCCTAAATTGATTTGGGCAAGCATGCCAAAACTCTCACCATAAGCTTATGTAGTAACACCTTCTGTTAAATTGACTCAGTATGATCTTCTGCTTGGCAAATATTTAATAAGTGCACCACTATCTAAGTTAGATATGTAGAATAAAATCTAGGTGAATGTTTTTGTTTTGAAAATGTGATGCTTCATCGGACTTTAACACACATATAATTCCAGGCGGTTCAGTAAATAAACCAAAACAGGTACTGGATTGAAAACGTGATGAAAGCAAGCATGCCGATGCCTTTCAATGCAAACTGTAAAGTCATACAATTTGTGTTGCTTACAGAAGATACGGCTCTGAATAAATATGACCGCAGGATAATTGTTGTGATCTAAGGTGTTTGTCTTATTAAACAAAAAAACACAAACAACTAAATTGAAAAGTAAAGAATCCAACTTTCTGTGAAATTGATACCCCACTCCTCCCACTCCTCGCACTCCTCGTCCCGCCCCCCCCCCCTCGCCTACCCTTTATTAAACACACCAAAAATTAAAACTTAAACATTTAAAAAGAAAAGAATCCAACTTTCTGTGAAATTGATACCCCACTCCTCCCCCACTCCTCGCACTCGTCCCGCCCCCCCCCCCCCCTCGCCTCCACCCTTTATTAAACACACCAAAAATTAAAACTTAAACAAAAAAAAACCAACTTTCTGCAAACATTGCTCTCCCCACCACTCATCCTCCCGCCCCTCTCGCCCTCCCCCCCCCCCCCCTCCCATTCCCCACCCCTCCCCCCCCCCCCCCCCCTTTCTTCACCTCCCCCCCTTCCCTCCCTCCTCCCTTCTCCCTCCCCCCAACCCCTCCTCCCCTCCCCTCCTCTTCACTCCCCTTCCCACCCAGTCCTCCCTCCCTCTCCCTCCCCACCCCTCCTGCCCCCTTCCCCTCCCCCTACCCCGTCCTCTTCCCCCTCTCTTCCCTCCCTCCACCCCTCCCTCCTCCTCCCTCCCCATTCCATCCATTCCTCTTCCCCCCTCCCCTCCCCCTCCCCTATCCCCATCCCTTACCTCACTGTCCCCTCCTCCCACCCCACCCCTTGCCTTCCCTTCCCCCTTCCCCTCCTCCCCTCGCCTCCCCCTCCTCCCCTCCTCCCCTCCTCCCCCAACCCCCTCCCCTCGTCCCCTTCACCCTGGCCCGCCCTACCCGCGCATGCGCCCGATACACCTCCAGTCTTGGCGCCCCATCGCAGACCGGAAGTTAGTTGACCTGAGAGGCCAGCGTCTCTCCTAGTCCGGGGGAGCTCGCGGCCAAGCACGTGATCGCCGATGTCCTCGGGGCTCACTAGAGGGCAGCCCGGTGGTGGTGGCGCCCTCTGACGGATTGGCGCTGCATAACCCGAGAGTGGCCTCGTCGTGTCAAGGTTTCACCGAACTCGGGATGTCGCATTTACATGTACAACAAAAACAAAAGTGATTGAAAATTGTTTAAAAATAAATAAATCCGAATTGTAGAAACCCTCTGCAGTCTTCTGACAAAGCTATCCTCAGCTATAAATCTTGAACATATATGTCATAATATATTTGATAAGAAGAGTCGGGAATTTGATTTTTGGTTGGAAAGTTGAATATAAACATACAACAACAACAAACAAGGACAAAAACTAATTCAATCCCAAATTAAATGCTAAAAATCACACAAAGACAATCAAAGAAGCTAGTTAGTTTAATACTAGGAACAACTCATCATACATAGCAGCAGTATGCCATCAAGAGAAACCTGAAACTCAGAGACATTAAGACCGACTCATGGACATCACTCTCATGAGCAGAGAGCTAAATGGAGAGCGGCAGTCAAGTAATGACCGACAGCATCATGATGATGATGCCATTGCTTGAACAATCTTAGCCGCTTGACAGTAGTTCAATTACGACTGCACAAATATTAATAGTCCTTGCTTTAGGAACTACAGTGAAACCTCTCTAACCGATCACCTCTACAGATCGACCACTCCCCTATATCGATCACTTTATTTGGGTCCCAAATGATTGCCCGTGCAATACCATTGTAATGATTTTAAAAAACCTCCCTAATCCAACCACCTCTTTAAATGGACTATTTAAAGTCGGTCCCATGGTTGGTCGATTTAGAGAGGTCTTACTGTACTCGCATACATCCACACCACAAAGCGTCGTTAGTGTCCGGGCACTAACTACTATGTCCCTTGCAGGGCTGCTAAACAATCTCTTAGAAAAAAGGTTTCAGCAGGCTGGGCTGTGGACATAACTAAATTGAATTTCCGATCTAAAGGCCTGGTCACACACACGTTAGTGGACGTAGTTGAATGTAGTGGATTTGTTTGTTTGTTGTTGTTTTATGTCCTAGCAACATCTAAGGTCATGTCAGGACGGGTACCGACTTGTGACATTCTACACTCATGGCGACTTTATAGTGCTGCCCCACTGGAAGATCAGGTCGTCAGCACTATGACCTGATATCCCACTCAGTCAGTGGATGCTAACGTAGTTGAACATAGTTGAACGTAGTTGAACGTACTGGCATCCATACATCATCATGCTAACTTGGTAATAATGTGGGTGGGCTGTTAGTTCTGATTTAATCTTTGGACATGTTCAAAAGAGCGCTATGTTAGAGGCTAACATACTGTGGCGAAGTCTCCGTACTCTTAATGTAGTCAAGCATACTCTAGCATACTCTAGCATACTCTAGCATACTTTTGCGTATTTGGACGTAGTTGAACATAGTTGACCCTAGTTGACCGGACTGGAGGCTAACATATGTTGAACGTAGTTGAACATAGTTGAACGTAGTTGAACATAGTTGAAGATAGTTGAACATACCGGCATCCATGCCATAACGTATTTATCCATACCAAAACCTGCTGTACCTTAGCGTGTTCCACTGTAGTTTAGCATACTTACACCACATTATCATACGTTCAACTACGTTCAACTACGTTAAACTATGTTAACTAACGTGTATGTGACGAGAGCTTAAGAAGCTAAATATATTGTTCAAATACTTATAATAATCTCCCGCACAGGGCTGCTAAACACTCTTATAACTTATTTAATAAAAGTGTCAGCCACATGAATTTCCAATCTAAGAAGATAAATATATCGCTTAAATACTTTTTCTATCACAATCTCCCGCACAGGACTACTAAGCAATTTGATAGAAAAAGTGTCAGCACGCTGGGCTGTGGACATAACCACATGAATTTCCAATCTAAGAAGCTAAATATATTAGTCAAATACTTGTCTATCATAGCCCAAAACTTTTGATGTTATGCATTTATGAAACCCTGTAGATAATAATTGTCTTTAAACGTTGAATGGAAATAATCCTATGGCCTCATCTTGGGTTTTGTGCATTCTCTTCCAGTTCACAAATTCTACGCTAATAGTACCAAAAAAAAGCTTGTTTTATTTAATGACGCCTCTAGAGCACTTAGATTTTTATCATCGGCTATTGGACATCAAGCATATGGTCATTCTGACATATTTCTTTGGAGGAAATCTGTTGCTGCGACATAAGCTACTCTTTTCGATAAGCAGCAAGGGGTCTTTATATGCACTTTCCCACAGACAGGACAGCACATACCACAGCCTTTGATGAACCAGTTATGGACCACTGGTTGGAACGGAAAATAGCCCAGACTGCAAACAGGTCCACTGAGCAGGATCGATCAGATGACTCACACCTTCATAGGTGGACACTCTACCGCCTGAGCTACGTCCCGCTCCCCCTATACTAATACAGTAGCAATTCCTTTCTCACTCTAGGTACATTGACAAATATACAGCTCTAAATTAATCACAGCTAGAGCTAGGCGAGTAGATAAATCGGTCTAAATGGTCGATTGTGTTATAGATTAGCAGCCCCAGGGTGAGAGCAGGTGAATGAACCTAGGTTTGATTCCCATTTATGCCTCTGGATCAATCTTCCACGTGTGGAGGGTGGAGAGAGGTGCTTGCTGTCTTCCTATTGGCTGCTCTGCAGGGAAAGTGAATAAAAGACCTCTGTGTTGAATCAGCGCTGAATTGAGTCGCACTAAACCCTACCCGCTGGAACCAGGCCTTCCACAGTTTGTTCATAATTGATTCATTGGTTGGTTGCAGGAGTTTTACATCCTGGCAACATCTAAGGTCATATCAGGACATGTATTGACTTGTGACAGTGCACCCTCATGGCAACTTTATAGTGCTGCCCCACTGGGAGACCAGGCCGCAGCGTCATGACCTGATTTCCCAGCCAGTAACATTATCCTGACACTAAACCAATCAGTCCTTGCCCTATCCTATTAATGCCGAGTACCTGTCTAGGAAGCGACAAGTACCAATTTTGTAAGTCATTGGTTTGACTCCACCGGGAATTGAATTCCCAATCTCCCACATGGGAGGCTTGCGCTCTACCGATTCGGTCACCATGCCCGGTATATTTTCACTTGGAAAGCGGATGGATGCGTTAGTGATTTTCTTGGGTCGGCGGTTTGACCTTGACCCCCACTCACCTCTCCCCTCCCCCCCCCCCACACACAAAAAGGCACATGGACAATTCCGAAAAGGAAATAAAGGAATCCTTAATCATATTTTGTCATCTACCCACACCCGAATACATATGGATGAGCAAGGTGGCCGAGTCGAGGTCATGGCAGCATGGGCGTAGTCACGTGACTTTGGAGCTGTGCCTGGTTTCATTTCCGGTACAAAGGCCTGCCATAAGCATCAATAGGGTTTCATTTCCGGTTTTCAGTTTACAACGAGGAGATAAAATGAGCACCCTCCGCACTCCCACATCGTCGAGACAGTTGCATCCCTTAACTACTTAAACTTCACGGTCATTATATATATTATATATATATATTATTATATACATATATATTCATATATTCATATGTATATATAGGACATGGATATAAAGGAATAAGTAAAACCGCTCTAAATCGACCGACCATGGGACCGACTTTAAATGGTCCATTTAGGGATGTGGTCGGTTTAGGGATTTAAAAAAAATCGTTACAATGGCATTGTTGGCGCGATCGATTTCGGGACACAAATAAAGCGATCAATACAGGGTGTAGTCGATCTGTGGAGGCGGTCGGTTAGAGAGCTTTCACTGTATATGTATATGTATGCCCACATATCCACACACTACATGGTTAGTTGGTTGTTGTGGTTTTACATCCAGGCAACATCTAAGGTCATATCAGGACACGTACCAATTTGTGACAGTGCACGTTCATGGCGACTTTATAGTGCTGTCCCACTGGGAGACAAGGCTACCAGCACCATGACCTGATATCCCACTCAGTCACATTATCCTGACACTGAGCCAACCAGTCCTTGGCCTGTCCTAATAATACCAAAATATATATACCTATTTTCAAATACATGCATAGTATATATGCAAATCAGTGGATCTAATCACAATTAATATGCTGGTATCTAATAAATACCTATACTGATTTGCCCATAAATGTAAGTCATTATATACTGAAGGATATGGTATGATGGTGACAGGAACACTGGATGTCAATGTGTATGATGTCAATTTTTGCAATACTGTTTGAGTCATTTAATTAGTAATTGTTAGTTCTTTGTATTGTATAATTTGATGAATGGAATGCATACATATATCCAATAAGTTGAACTGTAAAGACTGTTCATAGATAATCGGGTGCGGATAATTATGTGATGTGTGTGCATTCATTATATAAGTATAATTAATTGGAAGCTTTCGCTCCTTATGGTATTCTAAGTCATCTACTGTACTGACCTATTACTAATTGTTCATCGACTATGCAACCGTGCCGATTGTATAATTGCATATACAGCTTTTATATATATATATATATATGGGTCATTCTTTAAAACTGGGCACCACATATTTGGTTTTCAAATTACGATGCTGATCATTTGTTCTTTCTTTTATTGATTGCAAGTCAAATAATTACTGTATCCTGTGTGATTTAAGAATGTTAGCAATAGGGGGTAAGGGGGTAAGGGGGTAAGGGGGTAAGGGGGGAAGGGGAAGGGGGGGAAGGGGGAAGGGGGGGGAGGCGGGGGAAGGGGGGAGGGGGGGAGGGGGGAAGGGGGGAGGAAGGGGAGGGGGGGGAATGGGGGAAGGGGGAAGGGGGAGGGGGGGGGAGGGGGGGAAGGGGGAGGGGAAGGGGGGATGAAGCTATCCCAAGAAAGAAACTAAAGTTTACTTATATGATTTTGTGCTAATGTGAAAAAGTGAAAATTTACACATTTACACTATGCATGTAGCCAAACCTTTGTTCAACTTATTTTTCAACTTTTCTATTGTAAGTCATAACCTTGTCTGCTTAAGAGTACTGAATATAATCTTGTTTGACTATGTTGTATATGTTAAAATAAGGTTCTGGATGTGTCTTTGATTTTCATGTTACACAAGTGATATTAATGTATTACTCAATTTGTATAAGCTCTAATTCAAAAAGTGGAATGATTTTTGTCAACTCTGACATATGCACAACATTCAAGCCTACATAGGACATTGGATTAGGATATTATTTGGAAGGGTTTTTCTATTATTTGGAAGGTTTTCACTTTTGATTTCCATGTCACACTTCCATGCCCAGTTTTAAGGAATGACCCATATATGTATATATATATATATATATATATATATGCACATATTATTACCCGCTGCTAACAAACCAAATTATCCAACTTCCAAATTACTTTTTCACCAACATCAGAAAATGCCCTCACTACTCAGTATATAAATCTGGAAGTATTGCTATAAAACTAGACACCGAACATTGTTCTAGACTAGTAGGACTGCCTAATAGCAGACAGAAACTGATTATCCTCCTAACGTACTTCATCCCATTATTACCAACAAATTACTTACTAAAACTACGTCATGTTGTACAAAAAAAGCACCTTTTTAAAACGCACAACCATGCACCTAACCACACTCCATCTAACAGAATAAATAAACCAGTCTACTAACAGTAACACTGCGTTTCAAACTGCTATCTCCAACAACATGACGATTAGGCAATTCACACTACAGATATGCAAACATGCAAAGGGAAACCATACACATAACCACTCCGTAACGTAATGATCTAAACAAAACACATATGTGTATTACTACAAAGTATAAGATATAATTACTATCTCATATCTGAATCATCAAACTACGCCGTATGCACGTCTTGGGATGATTAATATTGTTATTTAGGCTGACTTCACCTCACTGCTGATGTCAATATCAAACTACATATATATACAGTAAAACCTCTCTAAATCGACGACCCTGGGACCGACTTTAGTCTAAGTGGTCCATTTAGGGAGGTGGTCGGTTTGGAGAGTTAGAATATCCTTACAATGGTATTGTTGGGAGCCAAATAAAGCGATTGATATAGGGGAGTGGTCGAGCTATGGAGGGGTCGATATAGAGAGGTTTTACTTGTATTTATTATAATACTATATATACAGTGAAGCCTCTCTAATCGACCACTTCCACAGATCGACCACCCCCTATATCGATCGCTTTATTTTGGTACCAAACGATCACCCATACAATACCATTGTAACAATTTTAAAAACCTCCATAAACCGACCACCTCCCTAAATGGACCATTTAAAGTCGGTCCCATGGTCGGTCGATTTAGAGAGGTTTTACTGTATATGTATTATACATAACGGTTTATTGACCCATAAATGGTATAATATATTGACCCAATTTTTGCATGTACATCATACAGCAGGAGCCACTCCCTTAATTCTACAGGATCGGTGCTGTAACTAATACAGCAATGATCAAACTCAGATTATTTAGACTGTCAATTCCAATAGTAAGATGGCCGGAAGACCAGTGCTGACAAATGTCATATTTGGATGAATAAATACTTTACCACAAAAAAAAAAATTCTTTTATTTCTCGAAGACTTTGTGCCATAACATAAATAAACATTTTCTTATACTGAAAAAGCAAGTACGGTGGAAATGTAAATCGACTGTAATAATTATCATTCAATGATTTTGCTTACAAAGGTCAACAAAGAATGCCATGCTGTATTTATATTTAAATAGTAGATCTTTTCAGTACTCCATTGCATATTCCGGTAGTTTAATATTTTAGTCAGGTTCCTCAAATACACAACTTAATGTGGTTATTATAATTTATTTTTCTTTGATTTTACCTTTATTTTAAGGGGTTAACTTTGGAGATAGTTGAAGTAAAAATAAGCATCATCTGTGCCAGGTTCTATGAAGTTGACTTATTTTTCCATTCAAGGCAGCAATAATCATCATCATCATCATCATCATCATCATCATCATCATCATCATCATCATCATGCCATCTCCTGTGCTGGTAGATCGTGGGGTCGTGGGTTCGAGTCCCGGTCGAGTCAAACCAATGACTTTAAAATTGATACTTGTCGCTTCCTAGCCAGGCACTCGGCATTATTAGGATAGGGCAAGGACTGGTGTGCTCAGTGTCAGGATAATGTGACTGAGTGGGATACCAGGTCATGTCGGCGGCCTGGTTTCCCAGTGGGACAGCACTATAGAGTCACCATGAGTGCGCGCTGTCACAAGTCGGTACCCGTCCTGATATGACCTTAGATGTTGCTAGGACGTAAAACAACAACAAACAAACAACAATCATGCTGTCAGTCGCGATGCAACAAAGACTGCTTTCATTACTTGACTGTTGCTCTCCATTTAGCTCTCTGCTGTGAGAGTTGTGTCCATGAGTCGGTCTTAATGTCTCTCAGCTTCAGGTTTCTCTTTCTTTTCTTTTTTTAAATTTTTTTTTATTGAGGCTGTATTTATACTGTCCATAGCATATAAGCCTGGGTATTCAGGCTTGTTTTCAATGCTGGCCAGCTGTAGTGTTGGTGTTGTCTTATCACACAGTAGCTGCTGATAAGGTATTTGATTGCCTGTATTTCAGTAGCAGATAGATAGTTGGTTGGTCTGGTTAGTACTATAGTAGTCTATGTTAATTTTTTTGGATTTTCTTGGCATATATGTGCTTTATTTTTTCTACTCTTATTTCTAGACTAGCCTACTCCTATTTACATATCATAGGCTTGTACGCAGCTGTGAGGTGTGTTATCTGGGTGCTTTTGGTATGGTTACCTTCCATTGGGCGTCTCGCTGGTGGGCCGTGACATGTATCACCTGCCCTTTTGCGGTGCAGCTTAGTTGGGGGTTCCTAGCCTTATTTTGCACAGATATTTTTTGTATGTTTTTAGGTCAGGAATTTGTCGTTCCTTTACTGTTTGGGCATTCCACACCTTGGCAGCCATTTCTAGCGTGCTTCTCTCGTGAGCTTTTATTTGGCTTCTGGTCTGCTTTAGTAGTGGCGCATTATTTGCTCTAGTTGCCCTTTGTGGTTTTGTTAGGAGTTTATTGTCTTGACTATAGCTGTATGCTAATGTTTTCAGATGAATTATTCTCCTATTTTCTAGCAATTTTACTTTGGTTCTTTTGTGTATGTCATAGGTGGGGTGCAGCTTGTCTACTCTGAGGCAGATTTTCAGGGCTCTGTTCTGTAGTGTTTGCAGTTTTTTTAGAAGTTCTTTCTTTGCACCCATGTAGTTTACATCTCCATAGTCAAAATAGGGTAGCACCATGCCCTTGAAGATTTTTATTGACATTTCTTGTGTCATGTAGTCTCTTAGCTTTGCAAATAGCCACAGTTTGTGGTTTACCTTTTGGACAATTTTGTTTATACATAGGTTGTAGTTTAGTTGGCTGTCCAACTCAAGGCCTAGGTATTTGTAATGGTCTACATTTTCTAGTGTTTGGCTTCCTAGCTTACAGTGTAGTTTTCTTTCTGGCATTTGTTTATGCGAGAAGAGAACTGTTTTTGACTTGCTTGTGTTGATGGTTATTTTGTTGGACTCACACCACTCATCCAGTTTTAGTAGGAGCTTGTTTAGTTTAGTTATTACCTCCTCTTCTGTGGTGCCGTTTGCATATATGACTGTGTCATCTGCATATAGTTGGAGGCATTCGGTTTGTAACCATTTTTCAAGATCGTTTATGTAGATTATAAAGAGCAGTGGCCCTAGCACTGACCCTTGGGGTACACCACATGTGACAGGTTGGTTGTCTGATAGTGTATTGTTTATTTTTGTTCTCTGTTGCCTGTCTTTCAGGTAGCATTTTATCCAGTCCATAGTGTTGGATTTTATGCCCATGGATTCTAGTTTTTCCAATAGTATGTTATGGTCTACTGTATCGAATGCTTTGCTGAAGTCAATGAAGGCTGCTCCAACTAATTGTTTTTGGTTCATTGACGCCAATATGTCATTTGTTAGGTTAGCTATTGTTTTAGATGTGGAGTGCAGTTTCCTGAAACCTCCTTGTCTTTCGTTTAGTATATTGTTTTTTTCCAGGTGTTCATTTATGTGTCTATGTAGCACTTTTTCAATGAGCTTGCCTGGGGTTTGAAGAATCGATATTGGCCTGTAGTTTCCCATGTTTTGTTTGTCTCCACTTTTGTGGATAGGGGTAATGGTTGCCATTTTCCAGGCTGAGATAAAATGCCCCTGTTCAAAGGAGATGTTGAATAGGTCGACTATAGTGGCTGGGATGGCTTGGAGTGCCTCTTTCAGCATTTTGGTTGGTATTTCGTCTATTCCACTTCGTTTATTTGTGTCTATGTCATTTATTAGTTTTTATACTTCTATTATATCTGTTTTGCAGGTGGGGATTTCATTCTGCACAGTTCCTGATCTATTTTCCCACCTTTTTTTAAATTTTCCTGACAGCGTTTGTCCTATTGTGGCAAAGTGCGTGTTCAGTTTGTTTGCTGCATCTTTGTCTGAGAGTATTGTCCCTTCGTTATCTTGGAAGGTTGTGTGCTCTTCTTTGTTATTTTTGGGGAATAATAGGTCTACATTCTTCCAGAATCTGTTTGTATTGCTTCCCCAGTCTCTGTCCTGCTTTATTATGTATTTCTTTTTTGCTGTTCTCACAGCTTTGAGAGAGTGGTTTCTGGCAATATGGTAGGCCAGTTTGTCTTCTATAGTTTCTGTGAGCTTTGCTTTATTACCCTTGATGGTATCCTTGAACTGGAGACGAGGGCACCCTCTGTTTCTGTAACCAGAAGACAGTTGAGAATAGAGAATCTGCTTTGGTAGCCTATCTGCTGACATCCTCATGAGGATTCTTTTTGATTGCAATACTTTGATTGCAATACTTGCAATAGGCAGCAATACTTTGTTAATAAGTCTATTAGTATTTTGGTTGGATTTATAGCTTCAAATAATCATAGGTTTCCTGGTTTAAAAGATATCATTCTTTCATAGGACTATGCTCCTGATCTTGTCAAGTTAAGAAGTTGATGCATTTCCAACAGATATCTTAATTATAATATATCCATATTGTCGATGCCGCCACCAATAACTCAATATTTAATGCTACTTTTTACATATAATTGATGTATATATTGCCTTATTTGTTATTGCTTTAGTTGCAAATGCATGTGCCTATTTTCTGTATGAGTGAAGCTACCAACTGTAGTGTTTCCTAGAGAGAGAGAGTGATGCCCCGGTCACATACACGTTAGTAGACTTAGTTGAACATAGGTGAACGTAGTGGAGGCTAAAGTGGGTTAAACATGGTGTAAGTACGTTAAACTACGTTGAAATATGTTAAGGTATGGCAGGTTTTGGTATGGATAAATATGTTACGGTACAGATAAATACATTACGATACCTATAAATACGTTATGGTATGGATAAATACGTTACGGTACGGATAAATATGTTACGGTATTGATAAATACATTATGGTATGGATGCCGGTACCTTCAACTATGTTCAACTAGGTTAGCCTCCACTACATTCACTAATGGCTATGTGACCAGGGCTTTGTCCAAGTATGTTAGAGCAATCTAGAGCATGCTAGAGTACACTAGAGTATGATAGAGCATGCTAGAGTATGCTGGAGTATGCTAGAGTATGCTAGAGTATGCTAGAGTATGCTAGAGTATGCTAGAGTATGCTAGAGTATGCTAGAGTATGCTAGAGTATGCTAGAGTATGCTAGAGTATGTTAGCATCACAGATCCAAATTCAGCCTCTAACGTAGCGCTCTTTTAAACATGTCCACAAATTAAATCGGACATCACGGCTCACCCACGTTATTACCAAGTTAATATCATCACACACAAGTATGGATGCCGGTACATTCACCTACGTTCAACGATGTTCAACTATGTTAAATTATTTTAGCCTTCACTACATTCAACTATGTCCGCTAACGTGTATGTGCCTGGGGCATGAGAGAGGGCACACGCAGTAAGAAAGCTGGGACCCATTCATCGACCTATACACATATATGAGGAGCTCTTTTCCAAAATGTGAGAAGAGCCAATCCAAAAAATGGGTTTGCAATGCGAATACCAAGTTCATAAATTTCGTTTTGGAAAAGAGCTCTTCATATACATACATATATATATATAAATATAAATATATATATATATAAAGAGCTCTTTATATGTATTTATATATGTGAGAGCCCTTTTAAAAAATACGATCTAGAAACTTGCCATTGGCATTGCAAACTCCTTTTTTTGATTGGCGCTTCTCGCATTTTCCGAAAGAACTCTTCATATATATATGTATGTATATATATATATATATATATATAAAGGACACTACGCCACCAGCACCATGACCTCATAGCCCACTCAGTCAC
>JASIRB010003765.1:0-13694 GCA_030323885.1 Branchipolynoe longqiensis
TCGTGGGTTAGTCATGGTCATCGTTTCGAGGCTATATCGACAATAATTCAATGTCACTAATTTTCTTCAAAATCATCAACTAGGACCTTTAGCAATGTTCTGGTGCAATATCAAAATCATATTTCAATATCACCTATTTCATGCAGAATCGTGGGTTAGTCATGGTCATCGTTTCGAGGCTATATCGACAATAATTCAATGTCACTAATTTTCTTCAAAATCATCAACTAGGACCTTTAGCAATGTTCTGGTGCAATATCAAAATCATATTTCAATATCACCTATTTCGTGCAGAATCGTGGGTTAGTCATGGTCATCGTTTCGAGGCTATATCGACAATAATTCAATGTCACTAATTTTCTTCAAAATCATCAACTAGGACCTTTAGCAATGTTCTGGTGCAATACCAAAATCATATTTCAATATGACCTATTTCGTGCAGAATCGTGGGTTAGTCATGGTCATCGTTTCGAGGCTATATCGACAATAATTCAATGTCACTAATTTTCTTCAAAATCATCAACTAGGACCTTTAGCAATGTTCTGGTGCAATATCAAAATCATATTTCAATATCACCTATTTCGTGCAGAATCGTGGGTTAGTCATGGTCATCGTTTCGAGGCTATATCGACAATAATTCAATGTCACTAATTTTCTTCAAAATCATCAACTAGGACCTTTAGCAATGTTCTGGTGCAATATCAAAATCATATTTCAATATCACCTATTTCGTGCAGAATCGTGGGTTAGTCATGGTCATCGTTTCGAGGCTATATCGACAATAATTCAATGTCACTAATTTTCTTCAAAATCATCAACTAGGACCTTTAGCAATGTTCTGGTGCAATATCAAAATCATATTTCAATATCACCTATTTGGTGCAGAATCGTGGGTTAGTCATGGTCATCGTTTCGAGGCTATATCGACAATAATTCAATGTCACTAATTTTCTTCAAAATCATCAACTAGGACCTTTAGCAATGTTCTGGTGCAATATCAAAATCATATTTCAATATCACCTATTTGGTGCAGAATCGTGGGTTAGTCATGGTCATCGTTTCGAGGCTATATCGACAATAATTCAATGTCACTAATTTTCTTCAAAATCATCAACTAGGACCTTTAGCAATGTTCTGGTGCAATATCAAAATCATATTTCAATATCACCTATTTGGTGCAGAATCGTGGGTTAGTCATGGTCATCGTTTCGAGGCTATATCGACAATAATTCAATGTCACTAATTTTCTTCAAAATCATCAACTAGGACCTTTAGCAATGTTCTGGTGCAATATCAAAATCATATTTCAATATCACCTATTTCGTGCAGAATCGTGGGTTAGTCATGGTCATCGTTTCGAGGCTATATCGACAATAATTCAATGTCACTAATTTTCTTCAAAATCATCAACTAGGACCTTTAGCAATGTTCTGGTGCAATATCAAAATCTTATTTCAATATCACCTATTTGGTGCAGAATCGTGGGTTAGTCATGGTCATCGTTTCGAGGCTATATCGACAATAATTCAATGTCACTTATTTTATTGAAAATCATCAACTAGGACCTTTTGCAATGTTCTGGTGCATATCAAAATCATATTTCAATATCACCTATTGGTGCGATTGTCGGTGGGTTAGTCATGGTCATCGTTTCGAGGCTATATCGACAATAATTCAATGTCACTTATTTTATTGAAAATCATCAACTAGGACCTTTAGCAATGTTCTGGTGCAATATCAAAACCTTATTTCAATATCACCTATTTGGTGCAGAATCGTGGGTTAGTCATTGTCATCGTTTCGAGGCTATATCGACAATAATTCAATGTCACTAATTTTCTTCAAAATCATCAACTAGGACCTTTAGCAATGTTCTGGTGCAATATCAAAATCATATTTCAATATCACCTATTTGGTGCAGAATCGTGGGTTAGTCATGGTCATCGTTTCGAGGCTATATCGACAATAATTCAATGTCACTAATTTTCTTCAAAATCATCAACTAGGACCTTTAGCAATGTTCTGGTGCAATATCAAAATCATATTTCAATATCACCTATTTGGTGCAGAATCGTGGGTTAGTCATGGTCATCGTTTCGAGGCTATATCGACAATAATTCAATGTCACTAATTTTCTTCAAAATCATCAACTAGGACCTTTAGCAATGTTCTGGTGCAATATCAAAATCATATTTCAATATCACCTATTTGGTGCAGAATCGTGGGTTAGTCATGGTCATCGTTTCGAGGCTATATCGACAATAATTCAATGTCACTAATTTTCTTCAAAATCATCAACTAGGACCTTTAGCAATGTTCTGGTGCAATATCAAAATCATATTTCAATATCACCTATTTGGTGCAGAATCGTGGGTTAGTCATGGTCATCGTTTCGAGGCTATATCGACAATAATTCAATGTCACTAATTTTCTTCAAAATCATCAACTAGGACCTTTAGCAATGTTCTGGTGCAATATCAAAATCATATTTCAATATCACCTATTTGGTGCAGAATCGTGGGTTAGTCATGGTCATCGTTTCGAGGCTATATCGACAATAATTCAATGTCACTAATTTTCTTCAAAATCATCAACTAGGACCTTTAGCAATGTTCTGGTGCAATATCAAAATCATATTTCAATATCACCTATTTGGTGCAGAATCGTGGGTTAGTCATGGTCATCGTTTCGAGGCTATATCGACAATAATTCAATGTCACTAATTTTCTTCAAAATCATCAACTAGGACCTTTAGCAATGTTCTGGTGCAATATCAAAATCATATTTCAATATCACCTATTTGGTGCAGAATCGTGGGTTAGTCATGGTCATCGTTTCGAGGCTATATCGACAATAATTCAATGTCACTAATTTTCTTCAAAATCATCAACTAGGACCTTTAGCAATGTTCTGGTGCAATATCAAAATCATATTTCAATATCACCTATTTGGTGCAGAATCGTGGGTGGTCATCGTTTCGAGGCTATATCGACAATAATTCAATGTCACTAATTTTCTTCAAAATCATCAACTAGGACCTTTAGCAATGTTCTGGTGCAATATCAAAATCATATTTCAATATCACCTATTTGGTGCAGAATCGTGGGTTAGTCATGGTCATCGTTTCGAGGCTATATCGACAATAATTCAATGTCACTAATTTTCTTCAAAATCATCAACTAGGACCTTTAGCAATGTTCTGGTGCAATATCAAAATCATATTTCAATATCACCTATTTGGTGCAGAATCGTGGGTTAGTCATGGTCATCGTTTCGAGGCTATATCGACAATAATTCAATGTCACTAATTTTCTTCAAAATCATCAACTAGGACCTTTAGCAATGTTCTGGTGCAATATCAAAATCATATTTCAATATCACCTATTTGGTGCAGAATCGTGGGTTAGTCATGGTCATCGTTTCGAGGCTATATCGACAATAATTCAATGTCACTAATTTTCTTCAAAATCATCAACTAGGACCTTTAGCAATGTTCTGGTGCAATATCAAAATCATATTTCAATATCACCTATTTGTGCAGAATCGTGGGTTAGTCATGGTCATCGTTTCGAGGCTATATCGACAATAATTCAATGTCACTAATTTTCTTCAAAATCATCAACTAGGACCTTTAGCAATGTTCTGGTGCAATATCAAAATCATATTTCAATATCACCTATTTGGTGCAGAATCGTGGGTTAGTCATGGTCATCGTTTCGAGGCTATATCGACAATAATTCAATGTCACTAATTTTCTTCAAAATCATCAACTAGGACCTTTAGCAATGTTCTGGTGCAATATCAAAATCATATTTCAATATCACCTATTTGGTGCAGAATCGTGGGTTAGTCATGGTCATCGTTTCGAGGCTATATCGACAATAATTCAATGTCACTAATTTTCTTCAAAATCATCAACTAGGACCTTTAGCAATGTTCTGGTGCAATATCAAAATCATATTTCAATATCACCTATTTGGTGCAGAATCGTGGGTTAGTCATGGTCATCGTTTCGAGGCTATATCGACAATAATTCAATGTCACTAATTTTCTTCAAAATCATCAACTAGGACCTTTAGCAATGTTCTGGTGCAATATCAAAATCATATTTCAATATCACCTATTTGGTGCAGAATCGTGGGTTAGTCATGGTCATCGTTTCGAGGCTATATCGACAATAATTCAATGTCACTAATTTTCTTCAAAATCATCAACTAGGACCTTTAGCAATGTTCTGGTGCAATATCAAAATCATATTTCAATATCACCTATTTGGTGCAGAATCGTGGGTTAGTCATGGTCATCGTTTCGAGGCTATATCGACAATAATTCAATGTCACTAATTTTCTTCAAAATCATCAACTAGGACCTTTAGCAATGTTCTGGTGCAATATCAAAATCATATTTCAATATCACCTATTTGGTGCAGAATCGTGGGTTAGTCATGGTCATCGTTTCGAGGCTATATCGACAATAATTCAATGTCACTAATTTTCTTCAAAATCATCAACTAGGACCTTTAGCAATGTTCTGGTGCAATATCAAAATCATATTTCAATATCACCTATTTGGTGCAGAATCGTGGGTTAGTCATGGTCATCGTTTCGAGGCTATATCGACAATAATTCAATGTCACTAATTTTCTTCAAAATCATCAACTAGGACCTTTAGCAATGTTCTGGTGCAATATCAAAATCATATTTCAATATCACCTATTTGGTGCAGAATCGTGGGTTAGTCATGGTCATCGTTTCGAGGCTATATCGACAATAATTCAATGTCACTAATTTTCTTCAAAATCATCAACTAGGACCTTTAGCAATGTTCTGGTGCAATATCAAAATCATATTTCAATATCACCTATTTGGTGCAGAATCGTGGGTTAGTCATGGTCATCGTTTCGAGGCTATATCGACAATAATTCAATGTCACTAATTTTCTTCAAAATCATCAACTAGGACCTTTAGCAATGTTCTGGTGCAATATCAAAATCATATTTCAATATCACCTATTTGGTGCAGAATCGTGGGTTAGTCATGGTCATCGTTTCGAGGCTATATCGACAATAATTCAATGTCACTAATTTTCTTCAAAATCATCAACTAGGATCTTTAGCAATGTTCTGGTGCAATATCAAAATCATATTTCAATATCACCTATTTGTTGCAGAATCGTGGGTTAGTCATGGTATTCGTTTCGAGGCTATATCGACAATAATTCAATGTCACTAATTTTCTTCAAAATCATCAACTAGGACCTTTAGCAATGTTCTGGTGCAATATCAAAATCATATTTCAATATCACCTATTTGGTGCAGAATCGTGGGTTAGTCATGGTCATCGTTTCGAGGCTATATCGACAATAATTCAATGTCACTAATTTTCTTCAAAATCATCAACTAGGACCTTTAGCAATGTTCTGGTTTTAGCAATGTTCTGGTGCAATATCAAAATCATATTTCAATATCACCTATTTGGTACAGAATCGTGGGTTTGTCATGGTCATCGTTTCGAGGCTATATCGACAATAATTCAATGTCACTAATTTTCTTCAAAATCATCAACTAGGACCTTTAGCAATGTTCTGGTGCAATATCAAAATCATATTTCAATATCACCTATTTCATGCAGAATCGTGGGTTGGTCGTGGTCTTCGTTTCGAGGCTATATCGACAATAATTCAATGTCACTAATTTTCTTCAAAATCATCAACTAGGACCTTTAACAATGTTCTGGTGCAATATCAAAATGATATTTCAATATCCCCTATTTGGTGCAGAATCGTGGGTTAGTTAGTAATGGTCATCGTTTCGAGGCTATATCGACATAATTTCTCGACATAATTTCAATGTCACTAATATATTTTCTTCATAAATATTCATTGCGGGATCTTAGCAATGTTTTGGTGCAATATCAAAATCATATTTCAATATCACCTATTTCGTGCAGAATCGTGGGTTAGTCATGGTCATCGTTTCGAGGCTATATCGACAATAATTCAATGTCACTAATTTTCTTCAAAATCATCAACTAGGACCTTTAGCAATGTTCTGGTGCAATATCAAAATCATATTTCAATATCACCTATTTGGTGCAGAATCGTGGGTTAGTCATGGTCATCGTTTCGAGGCTATATCGACAATAATTCAATGTCACTAATTTTCTTCAAAATCATCAACTAGGACCTTTAGCAATGTTCTGGTGCAATATCAAAATCATATTTCAATATCACCTATTTCGTGCAGAATCGTGGGTTAGTCATGGTCATCGTTTCGAGGCTATATCGACAATAATTCAATGTCACTAATTTTCTTCAAAATCATCAACTAGGACCTTTAGCAATGTTCTGGTGCAATATCAAAATCATATTTCAATATCACCTATTTGGTGCAGAATCGTGGGTTAGTCATGGTCATCGTTTCGAGGCTATATCGACAATAATTCAATGTCACTAATTTTCTTCAAAATCATCAACTAGGACCTTTAGCAATGTTCTGGTGCAATATCAAAATCATATTTCAATATCACCTATTTGGTGCAGAATCGTGGGTTAGTCATGGTCATCGTTTCGAGGCTATATCGACAATAATTCAATGTCACTAATTTTCTTCAAAATCATCAACTAGGACCTTTAGCAATGTTCTGGTGCAATATCAAAATCATATTTCAATATCACCTATTTGGTGCAGAATCGTGGGTTAGTCATGGTCATCGTTTCGAGGCTATATCGACAATAATTCAATGTCACTAATTTTCTTCAAAATCATCAACTAGGACCTTTAGCAATGTTCTGGTGCAATATCAAAATCATATTTCAATATCACCTATTTGGTGCAGAATCGTGGGTTAGTCATGGTCATCGTTTCGAGGCTATATCGACAATAATTCAATGTCACTAATTTTCTTCAAAATCATCAACTAGGACCTTTAGCAATGTTCTGGTGCAATATCAAAATCATATTTCAATATCACCTATTTGGTGCAGAATCGTGGGTTAGTCATGGTCATCGTTTCGAGGCTATATCGACAATAATTCAATGTCACTAATTTTCTTCAAAATCATCAACTAGGACCTTTAGCAATGTTCTGGTGCAATATCAAAATCATATTTCAATATCACCTATTTGGTGCAGAATCGTGGGTTAGTCATGGTCATCGTTTCGAGGCTATATCGACAATAATTCAATGTCACTAATTTTCTTCAAAATCATCAACTAGGACCTTTAGCAATGTTCTGGTGCAATATCAAAATCATATTTCAATATCACCTATTTGGTGCAGAATCGTGGGTTAGTCATGGTCATCGTTTCGAGGCTATATCGACAATAATTCAATGTCACTAATTTTCTTCAAAATCATCAACTAGGACCTTTAGCAATGTTCTGGTGCAATATCAAAATCATATTTCAATATCACCTATTTGGTGCAGAATCGTGGGTTAGTCATGGTCATCGTTTCGAGGCTATATCGACAATAATTCAATGTCACTAATTTTCTTCAAAATCATCAACTAGGACCTTTAGCAATGTTCTGGTGCAATATCAAAATCATATTTCAATATCACCTATTTGGTGCAGAATCGTGGGTTAGTCATGGTCATCGTTTCGAGGCTATATCGACAATAATTCAATGTCACTAATTTTCTTCAAAATCATCAACTAGGACCTTTAGCAACGTTCTGGTGCAATATCAAAATCATATGTCAATATCACCTATTTCGTGCAGAATCGTGGGTTAGTCATGGTCATCGTTTCGAGGCTATATCGACAATAATTCAATGTCACTAATTTTCTTCAAAATCATCAACTAGGACCTTTAGCAATGTTCTGGTGCAATATCAAAATCATATTTCAATATCACCTATTTGGTGCAGAATCGTGGGTTAGTCATGGTCATCGTTTCGAGGCTATATCGACAATAATTCAATGTCACTAATTTTCTTCAAAATCATCAACTAGGACCTTTAGCAATGTTCTGGTGCAATATCAAAATCATATTTCAATATCACCTATTTGGTGCAGAATCGTGGGTTAGTCATGGTCATCGTTTCGAGGCTATATCGACAATAATTCAATGTCACTAATTTTCTTCAAAATCATCAACTAGGACCTTTAGCAATGTTCTGGTGCAATATCAAAATCATATTTCAATATCACCTATTTGGTGCAGAATCGTGGGTTAGTCATGGTCATCGTTTCGAGGCTATATCGACAATAATTCAATGTCACTAATTTTCTTCAAAATCATCAACTAGGACCTTTAGCAATGTTCTGGTGCAATATCAAAATCATATTTCAATATCACCTATTTGGTGCAGAATCGTGGGTTAGTCATGGTCATCGTTTCGAGGCTATATCGACAATAATTCAATGTCACTAATTTTCTTCAAAATCATCAACTAGGACCTTTAGCAATGTTCTGGTGCAATATCAAAATCATATTTCAATATCACCTATTTGGTGCAGAATCGTGGGTTAGTCATGGTCATCGTTTCGAGGCTATATCGACAATAATTCAATGTCACTAATTTTCTTCAAAATCATCAACTAGGACCTTTAGCAATGTTCTGGTGCAATATCAAAATCATATTTCAATATCACCTATTTGGTGCAGAATCGTGGGTTAGTCATGGTCATCGTTTCGAGGCTATATCGACAATAATTCAATGTCACTAATTTTCTTCAAAATCATCAACTAGGACCTTTAGCAATGTTCTGGTGCAATATCAAAATCATATTTCAATATCACCTATTTGGTGCAGAATCGTGGGTTAGTCATGGTCATCGTTTCGAGGCTATATCGACAATAATTCAATGTCACTAATTTTCTTCAAAATCATCAACTAGGACCTTTAGCAATGTTCTGGTGCAATATCAAAATCATATTTCAATATCACCTATTTGGTGCAGAATCGTGGGTTAGTCATGGTCATCGTTTCGAGGCTATATCGACAATAATTCAATGTCACTAATTTTCTTCAAAATCATCAACTAGGACCTTTAGCAATGTTCTGGTGCAATATCAAAATCATATTTCAATATCACCTATTTGGTGCAGAATCGTGGGTTAGTCATGGTCATCGTTTCGAGGCTATATCGACAATAATTCAATGTCACTAATTTTCTTCAAAATCATCAACTAGGACCTTTAGCAATGTTCTGGTGCAATATCAAAATCATATTTCAATTTCACCGATTCGGTGCAGAATTGTTTGTTTTTCATGTCCGGGGTCATCGTTTCGAGGCTATCTCGACATTATTTCAATATCACTAGTTTTCTTCGAAATCATCAACTAGGACCTTTAGCAATGTTCTGGTGCAATATCAAAATCATATTTCAATTTCACCGAATCGGTGCAGAATTGTTTGTTTCTCATGTCCGGGGTCATCGTTTCGAGGCTATCTCGACAATATTTCAATGTCACTAATTTTCTTCAAAATCATCAAGTTGGACCTTTAGCAATGTTCTGGTGCAATATCAAAATCATATTTCAATTTCACCTATTTCGTGCAGAATCGTGGGTTGTTTTGTCATCATTTCGGTGGTCATCGTTTCGAGGCTATATCGACAATAATTCAATGTCACTAATTTTCTTCAAAATCATCAACTAGGACCTTTAGCAATGTTCTGGTGCAATATCAAAATCATATTTCAATATCACATTTGGTGCAGAATCGTGGGTTAGTTAGTCATGGTCATCGTTTCGAGGCTATATCGACAATAATTCAATGTCACTAATTTTCTTCAAAATCATCAACTAGGACCTTTAGCAATGTTCTGGTGCAATATCAAAATCATATTTCAATATCACCTATTTGGTGCAGAATCGTGGGTTAGTCATGGTCATCGTTTCGAGGCTATATCGACAATAATTCAATGTCACTAATTTTCTTCAAAATCATCAACTAGGACCTTTAGCAATGTTCTGGTGCAATATCAAAATCATATTTCAATATCACCTATTTGGTGCAGAATCGTGGGTTAGTCATGGTCATCGTTTCGAGGCTATATCGACAATAATTCTGCATATGTTTTTTTTTTTCAAAATCATCAACTAGGACCTTTAGCAATGTTCTGGTGCAATATCAAAATCATATTTCAATATCACCTATTTGGTGCAGAATCGTGGGTTAGTCATGGTCATCGTTTCGAGGCTATATCGACAATAATTCAATGTCACTAATTTTCTTCAAAATCATCAACTAGGACCTTTAGCAATGTTCTGGTGCAATATCAAAATCATATTTCAATATCACCTATTTCGTGCAGAATCGTGGGTTAGTCATGGTCATCGTTTCGAGGCTATATCGACAATAATTCAATGTCACTAATTTTCTTCAAAATCATCAACTAGGACCTTTAGCAATGTTCTGGTGCAATATCAAAATCATATTTCAATATCACCTATTTGGTGCAGAATCGTGGGTTAGTCATGGTCATCGTTTCGAGGCTATATCGACAATAATTCAATGTCACTAATTTTCTTCAAAATCATCAACTAGGACCTTTAGCAATGTTCTGGTGCAATATCAAAATCATATTTCAATATCACCTATTTCGTGCAGAATCGTGGGTTAGTCATGGTCATCGTTTCGAGGCTATATCGACAATAATTCAATGTCACTAATTTTCTTCAAAATCATCAACTAGGACCTTTAGCAATGTTCTGGTGCAATATCAAAATCATATTTCAATATCACCTATTTGGTGCAGAATCGTGGGTTAGTCATGGTCATCGTTTCGAGGCTATATCGACAATAATTCAATGTCACTAATTTTCTTCAAAATCATCAAATAGGACCTTTAGCATGTTCTGGGAAATATCAAAATCATATTTCAATTTCACTATTTGGTGCGGAATCGTGGGTTAGTATGGTCATTTTTTTCCCTTTTTTTTTTTTTTCCCCCTTTCCCCTCCCCTTTCCCTCCCCCTTTCGAGGTTATTTTGACAATAATTCAATGTCATAATTTTCTCAAAATCATCAACAAGGACCTTTAGAATGTTCTGGTGCAATATCAAAATCATATTTCAATATCACCTATTTCGTGCAGAATCGTGGGTTAGTCATGGTCATCGTTTCGAGGCTATATCGACAATAATTCAATGTCACTAATTTTCTTCAAAATCATCAACTAGGACCTTTAGCAATGTTCGGGTGCAATATCAAAATCACATTTCAATATCACCTATTTCGTGCAGAATCGTGGGTTAGTCATGGTCATCGTTTCGAGGCTATATCGACAATAATTCAATGTCACTAATTTTCTTCAAAATCATCAACTAGGACCTTTAGCAATGTTCTGGTGCAATATCAAAATCATATTTCAATATCACCTATTTGGTGAAGAATCGTGGGTTAGTCATGGTCATCGTTTCGAGGCTATATCGACAATAATTCAATGTCACTAATTTTCTTCAAAATCATCAACTAGGACCTTTAGCAATGTTCTGGTGCAATATCAAAATCATATTTCAATATCACCTATTTGGTGCAGAATTGTGGGTTAGTCATGGTCTTTGTTTCGAGGCTATAGCGACAATAATTCAATGACACTAATTTTCTTCAAAATCAACAACTAGTACCTATATTATAAACACCCACCCAAAAAAACAACTTTTTTTAAAAAAAAAAAATTTTTCACACACCCCCCATTTTTTTCTTAAAAAAAAAAACAACGACCTTTAGCAATATTTGGTGCAATATCAAAATCATATTTCAATATCACCTATTTGGTGCAGAATCGTGGGTTAGTCATGGTCATCGTTTCGAGGCTATATCGACAATAATTCAATGTCACTAATTTTCTTCAAAATCATCAACTAGGACCTTTAGCAATGTTCTGGTGCAATATCAAAATCATATTTCAATATCACCTATTTGGTGCAGAATCGTGGGTTAGTCATGGTCATCGTTTCGAGGCTATATCGACAATAATTCAATGTCACTAATTTTCTTCAAAATCATCAACTAGGACCTTTAGCAATGTTCTGGTGCAATATCAAAATCATATTTCAATATCACCTATTTGGTGCAGAATCGTGGGTTAGTCATGGTCATCGTTTCGAGGCTATATCGACAATAATTCAATGTCACTAATTTTCTTCAAAATCATCAACTAGGACCTTTAGCAATGTTCTGGTGCAATATCAAAATCATATTACAATATCACCTATTTGGTGCAGAATCGTGGGTTAGTCATGGTCATCGTTTCGAGGCTATATCGACAATAATTCAATGTCACTAATTTTCTTCAAAATCATCAACTAGGACCTTTAGCAATGTTCTGGTGCAATATCAAAATCATATTTCAATATCACCTATTTGGTGCAGAATCGTGGGTTAGTCATGGTCATCGTTTCGAGGCTATATCGACAATAATTCAATGTCACTAATTTTCTTCAAAATCATCAACTAGGACCTTTAGCAATGTTCTGGTGCAATATCAAAATCATATTTCAATATCACCTATTTCGTGCAGAATCGTGGGTTAGTCATGGTCATCGTTTCGAGGCTATATCGACAATAATTCAATGTCACTAATTTTCTTCAAAATCATCAACTAGGACCTTTAGCAATGTTCTGGTGCAATATCAAAATCATATTTCAATATCACCTATTTCGTGCAGAATCGTGGGTTAGTCATGGTCATCGTTTCGAGGCTATATCGACAATAATTCAATGTCACTAATTTTCTTCAAAATCATCAACTAGGACCTTTAGCAATGTTCTGGTGCAATATCAAAATCATATTTCAATATCACCTATTTGGTGCAGAATCGTGGGTTAGTCATGGTCATCGTTTCGAGGCTATATCGACAATAATTCAATGTCACTAATTTTCTTCAAAATCATCAACTAGGACCTTTAGCAATGTTCTGGTGCAATATCAAAATCATATTTCAATATCACCTATTTGGTGCAGAATCGTGGGTTAGTCATGGTCATCGTTTCGAGGCTATATCGACAATAATTCAATGTCACTAATTTTCTTCAAAATCATCAACTAGGACCTTTAGCAATGTTCTGGTGCAATATCAAAATCATATTTCAATATCACCTATTTCGTGCAGAATCGTGGGTTAGTCATGGTCATCGTTTCGAGGCTATATCGACAATAATTCAATGTCACTAATTTTCTTCAAAATCATCAACTAGGACCTTTAGCAATGTTCTGGTGCAATATCAAAATCATATTTCAATATCACCTATTTGGTGCAGAATCGTGGGTTAGTCATGGTCATCGTTTCGAGGCTATATCGACAATAATTCAATGTCACTAATTTTCTTCAAAATCATCAACTAGGACCTTTAGCAATGTTCTGGTGCAATATCAAAATCATATTTCAATATCACCTATTTCGTGCAGAATCGTGGGTTAGTCATGGTCATCGTTTCGAGGCTATATCGACAATAATTCAATGTCACTAATTTTCTTCAAAATCATCAACTAGGACCTTTAGCAATGTTCTGGTGCAATATCAAAATCATATTTCAATATCACCTATTTGGTGCAGAATCGTGGGTTAGTCATGGTCATCGTTTCGAGGCTATATCGACAATAATTCAATGTCACTAATTTTCTTCAAAATCATCAACTAGGACCTTTAGCAATGTTCTGGTGCAATATCAAAATCATATTTCAATATCACCTATTTCGTGCAGAATCGTGGGTTAGTCATGGTCATCGTTTCG
>JASIRB010003608.1:0-99019 GCA_030323885.1 Branchipolynoe longqiensis
GAAAAAAACAAAATCAATTACTAAAAAATACGACACTACACATGTTATAAGAACTACGTGCTAACACAACTATTACTAGATTATAACCACTATTTAATTGACACTAAAAATCAAAACTAGATTGAATAGTGTTTGCCTCGACATGTCCATAAGTACATTTGTGCGTGCAACTTCAGGACAATCAAAACATATGCGCCATTAGGACTGGTCGTTTTACAACCATTAGACACAAAAAAATGTTGCCTGATGTACGGTGTTTTTATCGCTTCACTTTAAAAAAGCTACATAAGCCACAATACACCGTAACGATTTATTTGTATGAAACCAATCATTCACGATTATTGCGGTCCAGAGAAAAAAAGGCGAAGCTCTTTTTGCTGACGGCAAAATTACTCTTCTAAAATAAATTTGGTTTTGGTTTATTTACGTATAATCCTGTCCCCAAGGATTAACTTGTACCGGAAAGTGTTTGAAAACAAGCATCTATTATTTCGTGATTTAAAATAAATTTAATATAAAATGACTTCTTCTCTAAAACCCACGAAACAGCCGCTTAAACAAACAAAACACCCTTGTGTTTGGGGCTAATGTGGGTCATACACGATAATTATAACCTAATTTAAAATGAGCGCATTAATATATAACCTAATATAAACTATATCTAGGTGTAACACACTAAAATCACCACAGTAGGGAGCCATGCCAAAGATAAAATAACCACAAGATGCATCACTTGATACTTAAACTCAAAAAAATGTCTTGAAGAATCAATGAGAATGCTGTTTCTAATATCAATTCCTCGAAGCTTTGTTAGCGGATAAAACTAAAAGTACCAATAACAAAAGACACACACTATTCAACACAAGAGAGGTGTTACAGAGAGGTTCACATAAAATATTTGAATATTCATCTTATTGAATAGCTTCCCAACGATTAAGCGAGATAGGAAACCCACAACGCAGTTCTGTTTCAAAAGGTTTAAATGCTTGTCTGAGGGAATACAATACGTCGTCACTGGTTTTATTTATTCTAAATTATACTTCTACAGGGCGATGGCAAACAAAGGAGGTAGAGAGAATCTATGTGAAAATTAATTTTAACCAGTCTTTCCGACCCTTTTCTTTGGAAAAAAGCCACTGCTATTTCATGAGCTGAGAAATCGGGCAGTTGGCTTGAGTGCTAGTGTAGTGAAATCTATGGTTAAAGACGGTCATTAGAATTATACTTATCGGAAAAAACTTTGCCATTGTACTTTTAAACACCATACCAATATTAATATAATAAAAGCACCCATTCTTTAACTTACTAAGCAAGTTATATAATGCAATTGTTGAATAACCTTTACTTTACATACAATTCATGTAATTGATGTCGTCGTTGGGTAAAAGTTCATATAACCTTTATAGTGAACTTGCTACCCTATTATGTTTCACAGGTTAATATACACTTTTTAAATATCTAATGGTATAGTACTAATTTTATCATTTAAGACTTTTCTTTTTAAAATATAAATGGCTTACACCTATTTTAGTAGTTGAGTAAGTGTGCATTTTTTTATTAATAAGCTTAAAATTTGTGTTAGTTATTGAATGTGGTTGTTTTGTGTTCTAAAACATTTAAAAAATCATTTGGAGTAAGTAAATTTTGCTTTTTTACAACACCTTTAGCACTCTCCATTTTTGACACACTTTATTTTGATTTTCATACGAAAAAAACACATATATGTTTAGAATTTAAACATATTATACCATCACCTTCCCATTCAATTTTAAATAAGCCTGGTGTTCGTAAATTATATTTTAAACTAAGCTTACAACATTCTAATGGTGTCCACTCTTTAGAATTAATTTGAGCTAAAACATAATCATTAAGATGATCCTTACACACAGCTGTTGGAATCCATTTAGGTTTTTCTTTAAAATATTCTGTTTTAAGATGTGGTTTAACTACAGCATCCAAAGAATTACCACTAAGTGCCATGTAAAGGCTGTCTCTATCCATTTCACATATTTGATAGTCTTGACGACTAACAAATTTATCTTAAAAATCAAATGTAAATTGCAACATTTTTAACTTTGCGTATTGATATACCATGAAGCCAACTTGTAAAGGTAAGTTAAATTTAATCTTTTGTAATTGCATTTCAACTTCATATAAATCACTGTTTAATTCAGTTGCTCGTGTAAAACGCCAATTGTTAACAAATTATTAGTTTTTTTCACTATCAACATATGTTACTTTTGTATGTTTTTTTTTATTTGTAATAGTTTCACCATATAGAGCTATTTCCCAAAAGTTTATACAAATCAGAAATAATTTTACTTTCAGAATTAAGATCACCAATTCTTCTAGCACAAGTAACTTCATAGGTAAAAGCCTCAAATGTTTTATGTGGTAAATATTGAATTACACGATATATCTTTGTTACTTTTAACCCATGTTGAATATACCATTTTAAAAGCGGTGTACCTAACAAAATTTCTTTTCCAAAATAACTACCAATAAGCATACGTTGAGGTGGTTTTGCAATTTCATATTCCTTGACAAATTCAGTCATACATGCACCACGATCTTTTACTGCAACAGTAACATTTTTGAAAATAGGTGTCATTTCTTTCAAATACAATTTTAAAGATTCAGGTGTTGCAATATCTACTTGAATTAAACCAAAAATAGTTCCATTTTCAATTTGTTGTAAAATTGTTGCTTCTGTCAAAGAATTTTTGTTATACTTTGGTTTTGGAATAGCCCAGTGTTTTAAAATGTTAGCAACTTCGGCAGATTGTTTTACTTGGTTCCATTCACACTCTTTCATAATAGTAACTTTATAGCCTAATGTTGTTAAATATTCGTAAACTCTTTGAGTGCGAGCTTGTCTATTAATTTTTTCATCAACATTCATTTTTGTCGTTAAATTGCAGTTATGACCATGCCAATAACAACCATTAAAATTATATATATTACCAGTTTCAACATGAAAACCATCAACCGGGATTTTGCGACCACCTATAATAACTTCACCCACCATTTAATTGATGTTTTAATTTTATTTGCTTACTGTATTCTGTATATTGTATCCATTCCAAAGCCATAATACTTGTTCTTTGACAAATTTCAGCTTTAAAATTAGTACACCTTCGTCGTTCTATATAAAAACCTGAACAATGTTCTTCAGAAAGGCATTTTAAGTAAAGCGAGTTTGCATCTACACCTATTATATGCTGACATAACTTAGCTTTGTTACCAAAGTTCAAATAATTGAAGGTCCACCAACTAAATGATTTTGAACAAGTTCATGTAAATGTTTATCTTGATTATTAAAAAGAACATATGGTGCTGCTGAATTTATATTTTGAAAAAGAAATCTTAAAGTTAAACCAGATAGTGATATTCCATCTTTAAACATATCAATATTACGTTTTTTGAAAAAACTAGTGTGGGGGATGTTGGCCCGCTAACATCTGTAATTCGCCAACGAGACGCCAGGTGGATCCTGGGTCAAGCCGCGCATTCGTCACTCGCCCTCCGACTCCCGAGCAGGCAACATCTAATTTCAACGTACTCGTCTATCATGCCACCCCCAACTAGGAAACGACGTGGGCGTCCCCCAGGTTCGTCTGGACTATCGCGGAGAGGTTTAAGGCCTCGTAAGCAGTTCTCATCGTGCCGACCCACTTCATCATCAGAAGAGTCGGGTTCAGACGGTGTTTCCGTACTAGACACTCCGGGCATCGCCCCACCCTCAGTCACCGGCAGTCTATCGGGCTTGGAGGCCAGATTGGCGGCATTAGAACAACGTGCCGGTAAGCCGACTGGGCACACTCCAGTTCCGGGCCCCTACTCGCCGCCGGATCACGCCTCGACCCCTCGATCCGTTTTTTCCTCGTTCTCTCCAACTCCTAGACAGCGTGCCCCCGAGAGGGTGCCTCCTGGTGTCTCCCGTCTCGCCTCATCCAACCGCCCGACGGCCGACGCCCCGCCGATGGCCGCCCCGCAGCCGGCTACTCCGACCCTGGCGGCAGCCCCTGCCGCCGCCCCTCTCTACCAGCAGCTGCAGCCTCAGGCTCCCATCACAGCCGACTACCTGATCAACTCGACCCACGCCTTACACAAGCCCCCAGGTACGAAGTTCTACCCACATAATTTCATAACGCGGGGCGATAACTTTAAGAAGATAGGCGTGGGTGAAGCGACCTTGGCTGAATACTTCTTCGCGCTTAGAGTAATGCTGGCCCAACCCGAGTTCCCTCGACCGTGGGTCACAGCAGTGCTCCAGCATGAGGAAGACCTAGCTAGAATGGCCATCACCTGGGACTGGCCCACCTGCCGCCGGTGGTCGGAAAGAACTTTCCAGTTGGTAGCAGACGGGCGCTTAAAGGAAGGGTGGCTAGATGCAATAGCAATCAAGGACGTTCAACGGGACGTTTCCACTGAGGCAGTACGAGTGTTGCAATCACGGGGGGGTGGTCAATATGCAACTGAGTCTAGGTATACCCCCGCTTCCACCGCTCGACCTGCGGCTCCATCTACACAGAGTGGGTCCTCTGCGTCAAACCTCCCAGTTAACCCCCTCCCTGTCAACCAGAGAGAGGAGTACTCCAGAGACAATGACGGCAAGCCCTGCTATAACTGGAACTGGGGTAAAGAGTGTGGTTTCAATGTGTCACACGGTACTGCCCCCGATCGAGCCCCCCACATCTGTGCGTGGTGCGCTTATAAATTTAAGCGCATCCTGCAGCATAAGGAGCAGGACTGTCTAAAGAAACGAAAATTCTTAGACAAAAAAGCAGCAGAGGCAGCAGGCACTGGTGTAAGTTATAACGATATCTGCTCAAATACTAATTCTACTGTTATGTTGCCAAATCTAAAAAAGAGTAATCTTAATGAACTAAGTACTGATAACGTGTCGCCACAATTTCCATTTAATTCAACCGTATCAGTGGTAACTAAGCAACCCTTGAGCCCTAATCTTGATGACCCGCAATACATTGATAACTGTAACTTGGTCGAACTGAAACAAGATAAATCTATCAGCCCTAAACCGCAGGTCGTCTCAGAACCTGAGAAAGTCAAAACTAATAATACTCAATCTCAAGCTGTAAAAATGACTCTCAAACCTGTAACTGTGTTGAATCCTCCGTTAAATGCAAATAATCAACTGTCTTTTCCATCGCTAACAACTAACTGGTTCGACGCCCCCATTCAAGTTGTATTATCCGCTCTACCCAAAACTCAGTCTCAAACATTTGTCCCCCCCCCCCACACCACTGGAGTTTAAGGACTCACTATGCACCTTCTGGCCCCATACCGCAGAAATAGCATGGGTCCCACACACTTCCTCCTATGGCCAGATTTACAATCAGGTTTGATCAACTGGTCTCCCTAACTATATGGGAGCAAAAATATCGCTTCCCTCTGGTCTAAATATTCCAAAGTGGCGTGCAGTTCTCCTTAATTATCCAGATGTTTTACTAGTAGATCATCTAGAATTTGGGTGGCCTATTGACTACTCCTCCAAGAAGGTACCCATCCCCACGTATAAGAATCACTCAAAATCAAGTGACGACATCACACACATCTACGCATTTCTAGACAAAGAAATATCCCTAGGTGCGCTACTTGGCCCATTCCAGACCCCCCCATTTGAACCCTGGTGCCAAATTAGCCCAATGATGACACGCCCAAAAAAGAACTCACTCCAAAAAAGAATAATCATTGACCTGAGTTTTCCTAAAGGAAAAAGTGTAAACGCGGGTATAGTTAAGGGCTATTATCTAGGCAAGCCGTTTAATTTCTTCCTTCCCTCGGTATCAACCCTTACCAATAGACTTACAATCCTAGGTAGGGGTGCCTGGATGTGGGGCGGTGACCTTGCACGCGCCTATCGCCAGCTGAGAGTCTGCCCACTCTCCGTTCCCCTCTTGGGTATATCAATCAACGGCAATATTTATATAGACCTGGCACCTCCCTTTGGGTGCAGAACCTCCGCACTAGCATGTGCACGTACAACCAGGGCAGTCGTTTGGTTATTACGTAATCAATCTATCTTTTCTTTATGCTACCTAGATGATTTTATAGGTATCGAGGATACTGAATCAAAAGCCAACGCTGCGTACGCTGAATTTATAAACCTAACTTCACAACTTGGCCTAACTCTAGCTCTCGAAAAGTGTACCCCCCCGTCTACCTCCATCACCTGGTTAGGCTTCCTAATCGACTCGGTCGCAATGACAGTTACCCTACCCCAAGATAAATTACAGGATGTATTAGAGGAATGTCAACTTTGGGAAAATAAACGTACCTGCTCTAAGAAGCAACTACAAAGCCTAGCAGGCAAGCTGCAACATTTATCTAAGTGTATAAAACCTGCAGTTAGATTCTCCAATAGAGTACTTGAAGCATTACGGAAAGCACCCCATACAGGTCAATACACGTTCGATAAGGACATGCTGAGGGACCTCGAATGGTTTCAATGTTTCGCATCCGCATTTAACGGTAAGCAATTATTACCACAAGCACCACAAACCGAATGGGTCATAGAATGCGACTCCACCTTAAAGGCGGGAGGAGCGTTCTCCAAAGTAGCATTCTACAAGTCTATCTACGATTCAAAATTATTACAAAAAGACCTAGCAATAATGCAACTAGAAGCAATTAACCTAGTACACGCTGTAACACATTTACTACCACCAGAACCACATGATTATTTGATCAAAGTAAACACCGACAGTCTATCATCACAACAGGTACTAGATTCAGGTAAAGGTAAAGAGAAAGTTCTATGTGCGTGTGCCCGACAGCTATGGCTGATTGCAGCTCATAAGAACTGTGAGGTTGAAGTACTCCATAAACCTGGTAATGACTTGATACTAGCCGACGCATTAAGTAGAGCCCCACATTCCACTACAGCTGAAAGTAAAGCGCAAAAAATGTGCGCCGATCGAAATCTTCTTGAAATAAATGTTCACATCTCACTTAACATTTTATCATGTAACATCTAAATGCTGTCACTGGAAGATAGTAATTTTTTGCCTCTATCTTCCAGGATATGCAATGAGTCACCACAATCGGCTCATTAGCCTCTACACCTGCGCTCTGGCCCCGCGGACGTGGCAGAATAAGGCAGCCCACGTCCGGGTGTATCTTGACTTCTGTAACAAGAACAAGTTACGTCCGAGTTCCCCGTCCACCTATGACCTTATGTCCTTCTTGCTCTTCCTCTCCGACCGGCTCAGATCGCCCGGCACAGTGCTGAACTACTTCAGCTCAGTAAAAGTGTGGGTGTTAAGCATGTCAGGTATGGGCTCGGCCTTCGAAGCCCCAGAGTTAAGAACCTTCAAACGAGGTATTCTCAAAGCGTCAAAGCACGTAGTCGCTAGAGCCACTCCTGTCACCCCCCGAGATTTCAAGGCTATCATAGTGTCCCTAACAAACATGTTCCCCAGGCCGCATGTCATCATTATCGCTCTCGTGATTGCCTACCTGACCCTGATCAGACAGTCAAACATTGCTAATCTCTCTGCTGGAGCCACGGGTTCCCCACACATACTCAAGGGTAGCGATATCAGAAGGCGAAGGGGGTCGCTCACAGTAACCTTGAGGTCCTCCAAGCCGAGGTCCGCCTCAGACCCCCCGGTGGTGTTCCGCCTGCCGGCCATTCCGGGTTCCCCCTGCTGCCCTGTGACCGCCTGGGATAACTACTCTCGAGCAGTAACCCTGCTGCCGGAGTCCCCTGCTTTCCTCTTGGCTGATGGTACGCAGCTCACCCTCGCGACTCTTACCAGAGCCCTCAGGGTGGCCTCGTACACGGTGTTCGGAGTTGACAAAGGGCTGACCCTACATGGTCTCAGAAGAGGGGCCACCCAGGCGTGTCAGGGTTCTGGTTTGACTCTAGACCAGTTAATGGCGGCGGGGACGTGGCGTAGCTCGGCGGTCAACTCCTACTTAAGGGCCTTTCACATCTCGGCAGCTCCAGCAGCGCTCGCAAATTTATTGGTTTGAGCGCTGATTGGGAGCTGCTCGTGTAGTTACGTACTATATACATCGTGTTAACATGTTTGTTTTTCAGCCTTGATATTGCACTATGATTTATGTGACTTAACTTGATCTATCTTGACACTGACTTTGATGAACGATATTACCCAAGAGGCCTCTGTCGCCGCACAGCATTGAACACGAATGATCACGAAAGATATGCAGCTCATTCAGCGTGAGCAGATTCTTAAATGTCTGGCCCTGTGCCTCCTAGCTACATGATTATTGTAACTTGAACAGATTATATTAAATTCTGTCCAAATAACTTATATGTCGCGTTGTCTTGGTGTCTCGATGGTGAATTGGGGATGTTGGCCCGCTAACATCTGTAATTCGCCAACGAGACGCCAGGTGGATCCTGGGTCAAGCCGCGCATTCGTCACTCGCCCTCCGACTCCCGAGCAGGCAACATCTAATTTCACCCTCCCACCCACCCCAAGATAACTACTGGAAGGTTTGAGCGCTGATCGGGAGCTGCTCGTGTAGTTACATACTATATACATCGTGTTAACATGTTTGTTTTTCAGCCTTGATATTGCACTATGATTTATGTGACTTAACTTGATCTATCTTGACACTGACTTTGATGAACGATATTACCCAAGAGGCCTCTGTCGCCGCACAGCATTGAACACGAATGATCACAAAAGATATGCAGCTCATTCAGCGTGAGCAGATTCTTAAATGTCTGGCCCTGTGCCTCCTAGCTACATGATTATTGTAACTTGAACAGATTATATTAAATTCTGTCCAAATAACTTATATGTCGCGTTGTCTTGGTGTCTCGATGGTGAATTATTATTTAATGCTGTAACTAATGGTTTTACATCACTGTTATTATAATTAATCAAATAATCTTTAAAAGTTTTCATTTTACAGTCTTTCCAAAGTTGTTTACAAGTATTGTATGCATCTTCACTTATTGTAGTTTTTGTTAACAAACTATAAAAACACTCCCTTGGTGGTAGTGTTATATTATTTAGTTTTTTAACACTGGCTAGCCATTCATATGGAAAATATCCCTTAACATTGTCTTTAGTAAAAGCTTTCAAATATGAATCATAACTATATCCTGGTGCAAGGTAATTAAAAATATCAAGAAGTAGCATATGTTATGTTGTAATAGACAAATATTGATTACCTCGTTTAATAACATGCACAGTTTCTTCACGACTATGTAAAAATTGATGAAATTCCATTTTAATTAAATTTAAATCATATTTTCCACTATTGAAACCAATAACTGGAACCTGATAAATCCAATTAAGAAACCGCTTTTTTAATGTAACAAAAGGGTGAGATGTTAAATGCCATTTTTTTCCATTTTGAGTTTGTTTTTCGCGAGCAAGAGCCTCTTCTATAATATTATCTAATGTAATTAAAGTTACCTGAAACATATCTTTTATACTGTTTTCGATGAGAATTGCTAAATTATAAATATATAAAAACACTCTGTCAACTAAATTATCTGAATCGTTATCTTTTTCACGAATAAAGCAAATAGGTTCTTCATATCCAGGAAAATCTGACGCTACACTGGCTGATAAAGGAACATGATTTGCTTCTATTTTTACCTTTTTTGTATTTGAGCAAGTTGGGTTTTAAAAAAATGCTTCAAAATCATAAGTAATTTTATACGGATAAACCTTTGACATACTATTTGAAATGTGAACACCAGCTAACGCTAATTGTTGAAATACATTTAAAGTAATGTTATATACACCACCTAAATACTCAAATTAAACTTTAGTACAGGGCTCTAACGCTTTATAATGTTGCTGAAGATACTTAATTTTGCTAAACCTTTTATAACATTTTTGACAAGTAAATATTTGTGCATAACGCGTAAAATCCACAATTAAACTAGCGTGTTTTTTATACAAATTAATATTCATTTTACCATTTTCAGCATAATTGAAATAACGCGAGACCGACAGACTTTAATATTGGGATTTATTACATATTTTTCTTTAACTGTTACATGTCTGATTTTTGATGTCATGATTACGAGGCTTACAGAACTTGACCCCACTGAGAGTAATAAGTATGGGTGGGTGGGATGGCTTTAAACCAAATGGCGTAGTAGATGTTGAATAGACCGCAGTCGAGGCCAGAGTGAAACCAAAAAAGGCGGCTAGTTAGTTAACGTTAATTTCTACGCTGGGTGGAAGCGTAAAGGCGCCACGGCGGCGGAGTTCAGATGCTTTGTATCCATTCGTAATGAGACGTCGGTCACACGCATTCAATTAACCATGTTTTCGTAACATGCACAATTGAAATAACGCGAGACCGACAGACTTTAATATTGGGATTTATTACATATTTTTCTTTAACTGTTACATGTCTGATTTTTGATGTCATGATTACGAGGCTTACAGAACTTGACCAAAGTTTTCAGCTAGAGTTCTGGGAGCCGAAGAAATCGAATGTCTCGGTACATAGGCGTGTACTGCCCCAGAGGTCCAATGACCCAAGTCCTTGATATCCTGTAGTGATGAGCCCAGGGAGGCACAAGCCTGAGCCCCACCTCGACGAAGACTATGCAAGGTTATGGCACCTGGTGCCGGGTGCCCCTGCGTGGCCAATGCCAGCCTAAGTGTGTCGAGTAGGGCTCGTGGTCGTAAGGGAAGGCCATCGGTCGTGATGAACGCAGGGCCTCCGAGGTAAGGCTGTGTCCTGGACACGTATTTGTTCCAAGCCCGGACCGGGCAATAAGTGGAGCCCGGAATGGCTGGCACCGTGATGTTTCGCGGCGGGGCGGACCTAAGGAGTGTCTTTGATGATCTAACGTGGATGTTGAGGCCGGCGGGCGTTGGTGTTATGTCCTGTGCACGCAGCGCGTGCCCCGTGTCAGTAGCAGCTGGGGAGGCGAGAAGGTTGCTTTGACGCAAGAGGGTGAAGTACCCCAACAGGAGCGCTGCCGTTAGTACCGGACCATTGTCCCCCGCTGTGCCATAAAACGCAACCACCTTCTTCACATCTGACGGACTCAGGGGGGGAGCCTGTGCCGGGACATGTGATGAGTCACGATGTATCCCCCGTTTGACCAGACCCACCATGTATGTGTCAAAGGCCAGAGTGGGATAGCCCATCACCCGTACCCACATGCGGGCCCCGCTGATGTAGTTTAGGACCGTGCCGGGCGTCTTGGTGTCATGGAGATGGAGTAAGTAGGACATGATTTCATATTGTGACGGCCTCATAGGGTCATGCCTTCTCCTGTTCATATAACCAAGGTACTCGTTCACTTGGATCGTCTTGTTTTTCCAGGTTCCCGGGGCCAATCCAGCCACCATGATGGTGAGCAGTCGGTTGTGGTGATGTTGGGAGTAACCTATGAAAGAGGCAAGATATTAGGTGCGAATCATAGGTTACTCAGAGGATTGGGGTGAGGGCATCATCGTGGCTGACAGTGATCGGTGTTAGGTTGAGCTCAGACGTAATTTTTGTGGCGAGTTCTGCAGCTGCAGTATCGAAACTCATACGACTGAGTGCGTCCGCCAGGACCAGGTCCCTACCCGGTTTGTGTCGTATGACCACGTCTGTACTAAACCTTGCGGCAAACAACCAGATTTGCCGGGCGCAAGCACATATTATGGGGTCTCGCCCAGATCCTGTGCTGAGGACCTGCTGTGAGGTGGCGTTGTCAGTGTTTATGTATATAGTATAGCGGTGCGGATCTGGTGGCGCCAGATTTTTTAGTGCGACTACCAGGTTGATCGCTTCCAACCTGGCGATGCAGTGCTGCTCGGCGATGAGAGCCCGTGAGTATTCTTCCGCGTAGAAAGATGTGGGGGAGTGTGCGCCTCCGGCTTTTAGTGACGAGTCGCACTCAATGGTCCACACTGCGCGCTCCTCCGTGGGTAGGAGGACAATACCATTGGAATGTGCTGCATATTCCGTGAACCATGAGACATCGAGCTTCAAGTCCTCTGGTACCGCGTGTTTGCCCCTGTAAGGTGCCGCTCTGAGTGCTGCCAGGATACGGGACATGAATCTTTTCGCCGGTCGGATACATTTTGCAACGTGCTGTAGTTTCCCCACCAGTCGTTGTAAGTCTCGGCGGGAAGCAAACTTTTTGTCTTTCCATGCCTGACATTCATTTATTACTTGTTGTAGTTTTTCTTCTTGGATTTTTACGGTCATATTCTTCGTAGAAATTGTGAAACCCAGCCACTCGACCTCGGTGGAGGGAGGGTGGCACTTGTCCAGAGCGAGATCGAGACCCAAGTACTTGGCCAAGCGGAACAGATCCAAGTAAGCCTTCTCAGCCTCTCCCTTCGTCGCCGCCGCCCCCACGAAGTCATCTAAGTAACATAAAGCATGATGGGCGCGCTTTCTCATTAAGTAGACGACCGCATTTGTTGTGCGGGCACATGCGATGGAGGACGTGCGACAGCCAAAAGGAGGGGAAATGTCAATGTAGATTTTCCCGTTTAAAGTTATGCCCAGCAATGGGGCAGAAAGTGGGCAGGCCCGGAGTTGCCTATACGCCCTGGCGAGGTCTGCACACCATATGAAAGCTCCCTGTCCCAGTCTGGTCACCTCATCCGCCAAATCGAGGATGCCCGGGAGGGTGTATGTTGCTGACTGTCCCTGGTATTGAGCCTTCCTGATGCCTGCGTTTACACTCGCTCCACCGGGGAAACTCAAGTCAACTATGATCCTCCTTTTATTGGACCTCTGCTTTGCCCGAGTCATGAGAGGGCTGACCTGGGTCCAGGGAGTGAAGGGAAGCTCCTTGAAAGGACCCAGCATTGCGCCATGCCCGAGCTCCGTGTCAATGTAACTCTGCATGTGGGCTACGCTTTCAGTGTCCGTGTGGTGGTTCGCCTTTGATGATACTGGAGGGTTGTCAGTGGTATAGTCCACAGGCCACCCAAATTCCAAGAAATCAGGGAGCTGTTTATCATGGTAATCCCTGAGCAACTTCCTCCAAGCCCTGATTTTAAGCCCCGAGGGTATTGCTATGCGCTGGCCAATGTAGTTTGGAATGGCTGACAAACGAACCTGGGTGTAAGTTGCCATGTACTCACGGTGATTTACCCAAAGTTTGTCATCAGTGAACGGCCAGATGGTATTTAGGGTATGCCTGTATGTGGCCGGGGTATGAGGTGGGTCATAGTGAGGAGTTTGGTCGACCGATATCATGTCGAGTATGTGATCGATCCCATCCGTATCGACGTGATCCTCTACTAGGAGTCTGTCCAAAGGCCTATCATCACAACGCGGTGGGCTTCCGTGAAATAGCTGTTTCGCCTTGTTATATAATTCACATTGGGTCACCGTATGAACGTGTGCACCGCCTACAATGACCCCGGCAGCGCCTGCCGCGCTGTCTGGCCCGTCTACGGTGTTGCTACAATGACGCACGATGTGGCCATCTAGGTCACCGGCCTCGCCACCGTCGCCCTTGGTAACGGGGTCATCTCGGCTCCCCGCGTGCGCTGTGATTGACGTGACCTTCATACCCTCTGCCCGCTCCTCGCATGTAGCGGTGACGTCATGTGCCGCCGCCTGCGGTTGTATGAAGTTGTCGTTGATTTTGGCTGCCTCGCAGCGGATGAATGTGGATGAGTCGATGTTCGTCTCTTGCTCCGCGAGTATTGGTGCAGATGCATGACGCTTATGTGTTGTTTGAATATCCATGTCACTTTTACGCTTTCTTAACTGTTGTATGCTGTTACTGCCTTCAGCGATAGTACTGTCAACTTTACCCCATTCACACTTCCCTTGCACGGTGCTAGTACTGTTACATTTACCCCGTTCACATTTTTCTTGTACGTTGATGGAGGCTTCTGTAACTTCGATTCCTGCATTATTTCTTGGTGCTTGCAAGTTGAACTGCGCGGGATCAGTACAACCGCTACCTAAAAATCCTTCTTTTCTTTTGCTGGACCATTTACTCTATCTAAATACCTTTTCTTATTGAAGCATACCTTTTCTTGATGTGCGTTAGCGCGCTTGTATTTGTTGGCACACCAGGCACACAAGTGGGCTTTCCTGTCCGGCTGCAAGCCATGCGATGTCGGGAACCCGCAATCTTCACCCCAGTTCCACTGGTTGCACGGCTTTCCGTCGACTTCTCTGTCGTATGACGGGCGTGTGTGGTCGGTGCTGGCTTTCCCCTCAGAACCTGCGGCTGATGCCGCAGTTGTCGCCCCATCATTTCGTCGGGCACTGCGTGAATTTTGCTTTGATTTTTCCACCCTGTTCCCGATGGCACAGACGTCCCGCTGGACATCCTTGATCGCGTATGCATCTTTCCAGCCCTTTGGAAGGCGTCCGTCTGCAATCATTGTAAACACAGTCTCCGACCATTGTCGGCACGTATGCCAATCCCAGTTGGCGGCCATGACCGAGAGCTGGTACATATGTTCACCAATCTGGTCCGACCAGCCGTAAGGTAGTTTCTTGTCCTTTGACATTCTGTACAAAGCCGCAAAATACTCGTGCCACGATGCCTCCTCCAACCCAATCCTCTCATTTCGACTTCCCCTTATGACATATCTGTGAGGCGCTAAAATATTGGTACCTCTGCGTTTTCCCAGTGCCGAGCCGGCCGCGACGAGTAATTCATTGACCGCGTCGCTTCGTGCCACATCACTGTTGTCCATATTAACTGAAAGGCCGGGGTTGGACTGGTATCGCCTGTCGTTATGTTCACGATCATGATGCCGGTCGGGTCTATGGGATGCGACCTCACTTCCCGATCTTCTCCGTCTGTCGTCGGCCTCTTGGCCGTCGTGATGTCTGCCTGTGTGACGAGGTGATGGTGAACTTGTACACGTACGGTCGCGGGGCCTGTGTCTGCCTGCACCGTCCGGGGTGCCTTGAGGTGACACGGCAGCGCGAGGCGATAGGTGTCTGTGACTGCGTGTTGGGGTGGGCGATCTGGACCTCTGTCGCCTGTTGACTCTCTTTGTTCTGTCGCTGCGTGGTGGAGTGCGAGATCTAGATCTCCGGCGGCTGTCGACCCTCTTTGTTATCTCGTCGATTCGCGCGTCGAACCCCTCTGACAAGTCGGAGATTTGCCTCTGTATCCCCGCAAGAACAAATGCAAGAGAAGCCTGTGAATTCCCCTTATCTTCCCTTGTCGGTGTCCCTGGGACAGAATCAGTACTACCATTGCTCTCTTCGCGCCGTTCCACGGTACGGCTTGAACGAAGTTTGACAGGTGCGGTAATGGAAGAAATGACAACTGACCTCGGTCTTCCTCGCCCTTTTTTCTGTTTCTTTGGTGTTGTGGTTGCAGTCCGAGGTGGAGTGGAATCTCGGGTACGTTTGGAGCGGGCCTTCTTTGTTGCCGGCATTGTGCGTGTTGTGACTTTAGACCAAACTTTAAACCAAAACTTTAAACCAAATGGCGTAGTAGATGTTGAATAGACCGCAGTCGAGGCCAGAGTGAAACCAAAAAAGGCGGCTAGTTAGTTAACGTTAATTTCTACGCTGGGTGGAAGCGTAAAGGCGCCACGGCGGCGGAGTTCAGATGCTTTGTATCCATTCGTAATGAGACGTCGGTCACACGCATTCAATTAACCATGTTTTCGTAACATGCACAATTTTTTGTAGGTGTTTGAATAACAGATACTTTACCTGTACATGCAATACTATAAACTCCAATTTGCACATCAAATAAGTTTTCTAATTTAGCAAAATCTTTTAACAAAACACCTTTAAATAATTTTGGATTTGCAGAAGAATCATATTGTTTTAATAATTCTACAGCTACATTGCAATCATTATACAAATATTTTGCCAAACATCTAAATACACACAAGTTATCGTTATATTTCCTGTGTGTTATAGGTTTTCTTTGAAAATGCAACATACCGCATTTAAGCATGTGCGTTGGAATTTTAGCAATAGTCCCAATTGGAAAGGAATTCATTCTATATATTGCTACATTAAGATTTGTTATTTCAACAATTTTCCATTTTGTATCTTGATTTACCACTTTTTGCTTCTTCAGTAACATCACAAATAACCAAATATGAAATAAGAGATCGTTCCAATGTAATTGAATTGGCAATTGAAAAAAGTTGTTTTGTTAATTGCGCATTATTTTGCGATGCATGAAAATAACGATATTTGTTTGTTTCTTTGTGTTGCAATATATGACCAAGCGAAAGACCAAATTTATATAGTTCTCGTTGATTTGTATGAATAGTACGCATGATATCAATTGCATCAGTTAATTCGCCTGTTGGTAAGCGTATGTTAACCTGTGAAACTTTTACTCCATTTGTGCGTTCACCCGTTTGAATTGCAGTCCATCTTCTATTATATATAGCTAATATATCTGGATTATCTTTGATAATTGAAGACAACCCATCTAGATTAAATATTTCACCTTTACATTCTTTTTTCTTACATACATTATTTCCACATAATGGACAATACCTAAACAAAAATTTACATTTGTTCACATGATTTGACAATTGAATTTGTGAAGCAAATTTACCACCACAATAAATACATTTTAAATCAGAAACCATTTTTTAAGCGCGTTTATTTAATGACAACACTCTAGCATTTAAATCTATTAAAGCATTAACCGTAATTGTGATACCTTCTTTTGTGGGAATATATTTCACAAGCCCATCTTGCATTTCACGTTTTAAGTAATGTCTAATATGAATTAAAACTTGACCCTGGTAAATAGACACTGCAATAAATACCGATTTAATTGGGTCGACAATAATTTTCAAATTGTTTTCTTTTGGATCAACAGAATTTTCAGCTACTTGTTTTTTCAACTTTTCCCAATATTTAACAACTGTGTTACTTACATGACATATATCATCAAGCGCATTTAAATTAATTGTTACGCTTTTTTGATATACGCTGTTTTTTTTTTGTTTTACAAATTTCATCTCATTATCATAAATTTCCAAACGCACATCAGAATTAGCTAAATTAAATTGGCTATTGGGCTGAATTAGTATCACATTTTCAATTATTTGTGTTGGTTGAGTTGTAGGTATGAATGGTTGTGTAACTGTAGGTGTAATAATGGGTAATGTATAATTGTCGGAAAACCAAAGTGATGAATTTACCTTAAGTGCTTTTGTAAAACTTTTGATGAATAGTTGCTCTCTTTTTTTTTGACTCACGGTTGACCATTGATCCGATTCTCGGAATGCTGTAGAAGTATTCGCAAATACTTCTTTTGGAGAACCCGTCAGTTGCTTTGAAGTTACAATTTTTTCACACGTCTTGCGAGCCCGTTTCTTTTTTTCTTCTTTTTCTTCTTCTTCAACCTGGAAGTAAATTCTTTTTCGAGGTGTCCGCGGTGGCTTGGCGTCAATTTGGGTCACTCCTATTTTAAACAAAAGTAAATGTATTAAAATATATTTTTACAATAATATAACTGTTAGTAAAACAGCATCCAAGTACCACATGTACGTCAAATACATTTAACCTTTTAACACCACGTTACCACTACCTAATGTTAATGTCAATGAAATGATAATCAATACCCGGAGACACATACACGATGAACGCATTTAACTCTTTATGACTAACGTTTATAACAACTTTAGTTTTTATATACTTTTAATTTAACAATAATTTTTTTAAAGTGTAATTAACATACCTTACCTTCAGTGGTAATGTCATTTTGGTGAATTGCTTGTTTTACTATATCAACCATTTTGGGTGATATCCGTCGAAGATTTTTGTTGTTGATAAGTGTGCTACTACCGGTATTTTGACTGCGAAGATGGTGGTGGTGAAGGTTTTTTCTTTCAGTTTGAGTTGGAGTACTAAAGATGGGCGAGGAGAAGCCGCTTGGTGCAACATATCCCTCCGGGGTACCCACCTGGAGTGCAGCTGCAGGAGTAACTATTGTAGATCTTTTTTTTTCTTTTCTGCATCGCGTGCCACCTCCGTCGTCGCCGTTATCACTTTTTTTTCTACAAATACCTCATCGTCCTCCTCTTCACCACCCTCCTCTTCCTCCTCCTCCTCCTCCTCCTCATCCTCCTCATCCACTTCACCCTCCTCGGCCTCCTCCTCCTCCTCTGACAACGCGTCTGTGTCGGTGTTATCTATGCGTTGACCATCGTCCTCCATTTCAGCTTCTTCTTCGGCTACTTCTAATGCAAGTGATTTAATTTCATTCCAATGCTTATTTGAAATGTTAGCAATTTTTTCCGGTAGTTTGCCACCTACCGCCAATTCCAAAAGAGTTTCCACTGCGGCTTCGTGTTTATTTTGTTGGTCGTTAAAATTGCTGCTGCCGTCGTCGTAGCCAATACCACCGCTATCTAATTTAATAGCCGCGGCCGCAGTGTTTGTCTCAGAATGTTCAATTGTTACCGAAGTTGTCACCCCGGCCATCCGTGTTGTTGCCATTGCTGTTGTCATTCCAGCATTGACAAAATTACCAGCCGAAGTGGTTGGGGTTATACCCACTTCGGCGCCGACTGCTGACATAGCCCTCAAAGGTGCATTGAAAGTACCAGGAATAATTTTTAACGATGCTGATGATGTTGATGCTGTAGGTGTAAAATTTAACTTCATATCACTTGTTTTCCCTCTGCGACTCATTGTCTTGTCCTCCTTGGTTATTTTTTTCAAAAACGAAAAGTTTAGTACTTACAAATAATTACTAATATTGTCGCTTAAAGATGGTTGGTATTGTGATGCTATCAAAAACAGCAGTAGCAGCAATAGAAGTAGTAGTACTAGCAGCAGTAGTAGTAGCAGTAACAGCAGTAACAACAGCAGCTTGATAGTGATGTTGTGGTCGTCGGTATTGATGCGCGGTGATTTGCGGTAAAATGTAGTTTAGCAGTAGCAGTTATCCTCAGCCCCAAAGTGAAGATGGCTAAAACTATGCGCAAACACGCCTTTTATATACAGCAAAAGTCTTTGTCAACAAATATCGGAAGTGAATCACTTCCTAACGGAAATAAAACACTTCCACAGGAAGTGTTTCACTTCCGATTTTGACTCATTCAACGGCGTCAGTTCTAGGATATTTGGTATTTTTCTAGGCTTTTAACATCTGGAACCCATTTTTTTTCCACCATGTCACTTTATCTCAGCCCCAAACGAATGTATATGACGCGCAATGACACGTGCCAGATAAGAATATTTATCTCAATGGTCTGGGTTTTGTGTGTGACATGTTGTGTTCCTTCCGGAGACGCCAACCTAGTTAACTTAGATACCGATCCCCACCAACCAGAATGCGTCCTATAATTGAATAATAAACTACCCAAAAAAATATATATATTTAGCGTCCTTTGTTAGCCATCTTGAAATTCTTACAACTCGTATAAGCCCTCCATGTTCATATTGGTATCTACCCTCCAAAGGACTCGGACGTAACGTGTACTTTTTACATTTCACAAAAACTTTCATTCAGCCATAGCAATGACATCATTTTACCATCTTCAGCCATCAACAATAGGCCAACAAACTCGCTTCACAAAACAGACACCATATTATGTAAGTACGTTAAGAAAATTGTGTAATGTTGTAGATAATAATACTGTTGCACCCGTTGATTTTCGCCATGAAATTCAGGCCATAGAAACCATTAATTTAGAATTACAACAATTTGACACCTTTATTATTCATAATTTAACAAATTTTATTAAGCATGTAATAAATAAGCATGCTTGCAGAGCAGCAGCTGAAAAATGTAAACGCACAATCGCTGGAGGTGTTTTTGTTTCCGCATCCATTATTATAATTTTATTAAAAGCTATATTAGTAAACCCAGATTTCAGTCAATTATCAAAAACAAATTATATAGGTATTACTTACACTTTTATCAAAAAATTTAAACATGAAATTGGACATGATGGTGATAGTGGAAAATGCACAAAATGGGCTAAATTACCTGTTTTAATTCCACACCGAACCAACAATATAATTTTGCAATCAATTTATCCTATAGAAAAAGTTTCAAATTCCAAAATTATGTTCATGGCGATCTACAAAAAGTTCAGTCATACATGAAATATTTTATACCTAAAACACACTTACATATAAATATACACATACACATCACATGTACACGTTATGTTTTGTTTTCCTACGATAAATGATACTACCCAATGTTGCGGTTGGAACAAAAAAAGTTAAATTTGCAAATAACCACATCGACATACGGACGAATGGCATTTATAATGTCTTGAGAATTTTGTATTGCAACAAAACAAGGCATTAAAGGTACGTAAACTTGCTATATATTTTCATTTTTTTTAAATTTTTAATATTATTTTATATTCAAATTATGTCATTGTGCATTTTATTATATTCAAATTATATTATTGTGCATTTTATTATAACAATATGTTAAATGCTGCTTTTTTTTCTTTAAAGGTTTCATCATAACCTGGCTTGGATGACTGTAAGATGTAATGTAATTTCACAATCATTACATACTGCAATATCGTCACCGTCACTGACGTCAAAGGGCTAAACTGGAAAAAATCTGTGATCCTGTGATATCGCGATGAAAAAGGACTATTTACAAAACAACTAAAATTATTGGACAATATGACAATAACAAAACTATGATTATTATAACACCGTGTCATTTTTTGTATGGCAAAATTGTTGTAAATGTGGTTATTGACATATATAATATGCATAATAATACACTGCACGCTATAAAGCAGCGTATTTAGTTTTGAAAGGGTTAAGCTATACTGTGACAACCGGAACTGTCCCAAAACGAAAACCACATGCACATGCACATGTGGTCTGGGTTGAACCCCTGCCAAGAAATAAACCCATAACTCACAGAAACCCAAGCAGAATACCAATCTCGGTCAAGTACCACAACACTGCAAAAAAAAAAAAATGTTAGTCACACGTGTTCCCTGCTGCGAGAGGCGACTTGATGGATGGAAGGCACGCGTACAAAACACTTAAATTGTTATTGCGGCTTACCTTAATCGTTGTGGTTACTCACTAAACTTATAAAAATTGTGATAACAATCGCAATATAGTATATATATATACAAATTTCATGTTAAATAATACCTAATAAACAATGATTACCAAGTAATCACAACTTATCTTAATTGTTCTTTCTTTTTATAAAAAAATATATAATTAGTATCAATTGCAGCTAACAACAATTTATAAAAATAAAGTTATTATTCGAATCTACCAGAAAGTTAACGGTCAAATGCGAATTATAACACTGATTTTTAATTTGGTGTAATTGTCCGTTTTATAGTCAACCCGAAACTTTGGGGCTGTATAGCACGCGCAAGCGTGCAAATCCCATAACAAGCTTTTTTTTTATAAAAACCAGCGCTAAAACCACCGAAAGCTTTGGGTTTGTATAGCATGCGTAGGCGCAGTCGTCGATGCACGGACAAAAGCTTGTGTACCGGCGTCTGCGCGCGCAAATTCTTAATGTGGTTGTAAGTTTTATAGTCAACTCGAAACTTTGGGGCTGTATAGCACGCGCAGGCGCGGACGCCGGTGCACGGCAAAAGCTCGTGCACCGGCGTCCGCGCGCGCGCAAATCCCATAACAAGCTTTTTTTATAAAACCATCGCTAAAACCACCGAAAGCTTCGGGGCTGTATAGCACGCGCATGCGCAAATCCCATAACAAGCTTTCTTTATAAAACCATTGCTAAAACCACCGAAAGCTTCGGGGCTGTATAGCACGCGCATGCGCAAATCCCATAACAAAGCTTTTTTTATAAAACCATCGTTAAAAACACCGAATGCTTCGGGGCTGTATAGCACGCGCATGCGCAAATCCCATAACAAGCTTTTTTTTTTAAACCAGCGCTAAAACCACCAAAAGAACGGGGATGTTAGAAAGAACGGGGATGTTAGGCATTTCCGGTTTCAGTTTCGGGTTTTCGTCGTCTTACGCAAGCACGGCGGCATTGCCGCCAAAATTCAAAATTCACAAAACGCACGCGCACGTGCCCATATTTACATCAAACCCACCTCACACCCCAAAAGCATGTGCCAATGTTTACAAAATTACGCAAAATGCCCGACCAAACCCGTTCGTATCTGTCAATCATCAGAATACGCAACGATCATTGGCTGAAACTGAAAATAGCACACGCACCCTTTGGGATTCGTACCTGTCAATCATCCAAATACTCAACGATCATTGGCTGAAACAAAAATAGGCCACGCCCCCTTTTTGTGGGGGTGCACACTCACGCACACACAATTTACAAAAATTACCTTAAAATGGCTTTATAGTGCGCGCAAACACAGGGTACCATTCCATAGACTCAAGCCTTAAGCGCCGAATGGAACTTTTTAACACCCTATCTAGGTCAAACCCCCAAACTTGACCTAGTTTCAGCGAGCCTTATTTGGGCATAGGCGTGACCTAGATACATAAATTTGCATAAATTAAACAAATCAAGCCTTCCTATTGGCTGAGACAAAAACACCCTCCCACCCTAGACCCACCCTGGATGGTCACGTGACCAGAATACTCGACGCTGATTGGCTGCTTTTTTCACAAAAACCACCCCATAGGCTTTAGTACGTTAAATAAGTCCTATATATATCTACTCACATACCGCGTAGAAGGAATCCTCCCATTCGCATACCGCATACCGCATGCCGCATGCCGCATGCCGCATGCCGCATACCGTGTAGAAGGAATCTTAGCATGTTTGAACTTCACATATCTCAGAAGTTAGCCACTTAAGATAAACATTACATACAACTAAAGTAAGGTACATCATTACGATAGACCTAATTTATTTGTCTCAGAAAATGACAGAAATTCAAAACCATCAGACTATGCAACTTTATGTGAACTCTTAAATCGGTTATTTTGACTGAAATGTTCGATGGAGTTTAGCTTCCTAGCGTTGGGCATACTGCAGTGGTCAAACTCTATTGGATGCATGACCCGGCTCAGGTGTGTGTGCTTGTGTGTGTGGATGTGTGTGTGGATGTGCGCTGGGGGATGGATGGGTGGTGGTGGTGAGTGTGGGGGGGGGCTACTTTAGCTGTTGGATCGATTAGGTTCTCGCCGGTTCTCGCCACAATTCAACGCGCATGTCCCGGCGCGCCACACCTGGCCTGACCCCTACCGGGCTGGTCCAGAACTACTGTCACTAGGGATTACTAGCTGTAACATGGAGAGCTGAGGACCATGATTTAATCCCACCGGCTCGGTAACTTTGGGGACTGCTTTTCCCTTCGAATGAAGTTTGATGCTCTGTCAAACCACCGTCACTTCTGGTACGGATTCTATTCTCATTGTATATTCTGTGTTTAGCTTTTATTCTAATTTCTATTTTCTGTATTTCTTGTTACATTCGTTGAGTGAAATGGGAGCAATTTTACTTGCGCACAATATACAATTTTCACCACCAAATTGCCATCTTACGGCAGTGGCAAGAACTAGTGCGTTGGGTGGGACTTTATATATAATGCACTGGATGACACCCAAACCTATATAAACAAGCACAAAAATACAATAAAATAGAACATTAACAACAGATATAATAGTACGTTTTAGAAAGACATGACCTTCACATTCAGTCCCAGCTCAACGCATATATTATTTTGTCGAAGGTTCCTCTAATAACATTTGACATTTTTGTCTTCTTCTTTTTCTTTGTTATTCATGTGTCATTTATCAGTGCCGTGCCATTGGTCTTGGAGTCGTAAATGGAACATTTATTTCATAAAGTTGTAGTATGGATTTTGGAGTATAAATAACATACACATGATACACTAAGGATCATACATCTGCATTTTGATTAATAGAAATCGATATTTAGCTCTAAAATAATAGCTATTCTGATAAGGTGCTCTGATTTTATTCATGGTTATGGCCCTGTCCCATTACGATGCTTCGTGCTGGCGCGCCACCAACGTGCAAAATAAGTTGTACGCATCGAGACACGTCCAACTTTTCGGCGGCGTGGGGAAAAGTTTGACATCAGCGCAACGTGTTGGTAGTGTGCGGCAAACATGTGTCAACGCGTGCCGAAAAAAAGAAAAGAAGGTTCTCCAACATGTGCCAATGAGCCTCCGGCGCATGCGGTGTGTGCATAATGGTTGCTGAACGTTATTCCAGCACTCCGCTAGCGACCGGCGGACGTGTTACACGACATACGATAGTGCGTGACCTACTTCCCTCCCGCGTCTTTCAGCGCGTCTCGGCGTGGCACCAGCTTGTTATCAGCATGCTATCAGCCTGCTCTCGGCGTGCTCTGAGCACACCCGATGTTGGCGTAACGTGTGACTAACGTTTCCCGACGTGCATGGCTGAGATAAGGCACCCGTTCGTGGCATATAAATAAGGGTGCAGTCTGGGTCTGCAACAAGTAGGTTACAAACCACCCCTAAAGTTAAGTCTGCTGAGCTGTTCAGGTCAAACCTGAAAATCCCCACCTTTATATACTCAGACCCACAAAGCTGACGAAATGTTCGCTAAACGTTGGCTACACATTCACAAAACGTTCGCAGAATGCCCGCGAACGTTAAGCGAGTGTGAGACTTGTGTCTAATGCGTCCAAAGCGTCCAACCCGTCCAACAGGTCGAGAAATGCTAGAGAAATGCCACAAACGCGTCGTGAGACATTATACTTATGTCGGTCGAGCATTATCAATGCGCTGATGGAACGCTCGCCGTCGTTCGAAAAAAAGTCAATGTCAGTCAACGTTAACCAACGTGTCTCGACGTCCTTCTAACATCCCCATAACGTGTGCACCCACATGTTGGCGAACATCGAAAGTTTTGTGTAAGCACAAAACTTTCGACGCACCACGATGTGCGCCGCCGATCCTCGCTGACCGTTGACGTCCATCAACGTCCATCAACGTGTACCAACGCACGCCTAACGTGCCGGTAACACTTCCTGATGTGTCCCGACGTTCCGCCCAAAAATCACACACGTCGACGCGCGTTGTAGAGAAGCGTTGTAATGTGACAGGGCTATTACATTATTTGTAAAGGTTCCGAGCAATATCACCCAATGCACAGGTCCCAGCAGTCAATGGATGTGCAAGCTTCTGAAGTAAGTTGAGGTTGACAAAATTGACATCCTCAGCATTTCGGTCTAGATAATTATAAAATACTTGACGCTTGGTACTTATCGCCTCCTAGCTATGTGATCAGCATTAATAGGATAGGGCAATGGATGGTTAGCTTAGTGTCAGGATAATGTGACTGAGCGGGATATCAGGTCATTGTGCTGGTGGCCTGGACTCCCAGGGGGCAGCACTATAACGTCGCCATAAGTGCGCACTGTCAAAAGTCGTTGCCCATCCTGATATGATCTTAGATGTTGCCAAGACGTACAACTCCAACAACAACTAATCAAGGTAATTCTAGATTTAGATCTAGATATGTTTAGAATTTCCCGTTCCTCACGTCTGGCCAAAACCATCTTGAAAAGCAGAGTGAAAGCGGGAAGAAGACAAAGCAGACAAAGGAAGAGGCTGGAAGTCAACGTCAGGAAATGGACCGGCCTGCAGTTTGGCAAGTCCCAGAGGGCAGCGGAGAACAAAGAACACTGGGGGAACAAACTGATTGTGAAGTCATCTGTGGTGCCTGAACGACCCTCACGGTTAAGGGATTGATGATAATGATGATGATGATGAGTAACTGCTTTAATTTGTCATGATCAGTCCTTTGAGAAGCCTGGTCAGTATCACATATTGATGTTTACTTTCATAGTTGGTGCATGTTTCATTAGTTATGCATGGCGGGGTTCAATAATCATTCCCTTACAATAATGGGAAGTCTATGCAAACTTAGTACTTACTACCCACAACTGAAATTTCAGTGAAGACTAGGCCTAAATGCTCCGTAGAAAAGGTATCTTTCTCTGCCTCATTCAGCGTTTCATTCACTATCCTGGTAATTCTGAGCGCTAAGCTAGGTACTATCATCTATCAATTTTATAAGTCATTGCTTTGACTCGGTCGAGGTTCAAACCCACCACCGACTGGTAGTATGCGAAGCAAGCATTCAACTAATTTGGGCATCTCGCCTGGGTGACGTAATACTTAAATTAATAAAAATGGAAATGTTAGGAATCTGACAGTGATTATAACTAGGAACACGTACACGGCAAAATCTCCCACCCAACAACTGTGTCCTCAAATAGCACCTGCCCTCATTAAGTATACCCACATCACCAAATATATGCCTACATTAAATATACATGGCCCCCTCCATTTCAATAAATGCAAATAGATGTCCAGCAAATGAATGCCATCCTCAAATCACTAGTGTTCTCAAATTAACATAACTGCCAAATATATAACTACATCAAATAGATATCCCCTCCTCAAATAAATGACTACATGAAATAATTGCCGCACTAACCCTATCCCCCCAAAATCCCCTCCAACAAAAAGAGCATTACAAATATAGCAAAAATCACCACTAAAATAAATGCCTGACTGAATAAATGAACCCCTGTAATACATAAATGCCTGAAGCAAATACTATTCCCTTACCAGAGCTCACTTAGGTTAAAACTCCATAGTCCAATCAAACCATCACATTTTCACTTATTTAAATGTGATTCTACATATCCAACTTAGGTCTTGGTTGTTGTTGACGTCTTACGTCCTGGTAACATCTAAGGTCATATCAGGACGGGTACCAACCTGTGATAGTGCGCACTCATGGTGACCTTATAGTTCGGCCCCAAACCTTATAGTTCGGCATAAAGACATGATATCCCACTCAGTCACATTATTCTGACATTAATCTAACCAGTCCTTGCCTTGTGTTAATAATGCTGAGTGCCAGGTAGGGAGCGATACGTATCAATATTGTAAGTCATTGGTGTGAATCGACCGGGAATCGAACCCCGACCTTCCACACGGGAAGCCTGCTCTACCGATTCGGCCACCGCGTCCATTATATCCAACTTAGATAGTAGTGTACCTATTGAGCATTTGTTGCTGCATCGAAGGGCACGCCCACAAAGTCAGGGTAATAGAACCTGTTACTCCTGTAGCCTATGGTGTCGAAATATTAACGTGCTTGTCAAAATCAATTTGCTATGTTTTCTCTTCAGAAATCTCCAAAGTTAGCCACTTGTCGTACACTAAAACTCGCGACCCGACCCGACCCACTTAAAACTGAAAACAGGCCGATTCATATTTCGAATCACGAATCGCAATCGTAAGGAAGCACTTTTAGCCCTAAAATTGAGTTTTAAGTCACGAATCGCAATCGATAGGTGTGCTAGGGGAGTGCACACCTCAAGACTTTTGGGCAATTTTAGATCGAATACGGTAGGTGGGTGCGGAAAAACGGTAGGTGTGTACCTAGCATTAGAAAATGCCAGAATCTCAAAAGCATCGGACTATGCAACTTTAATGCAGGCATCACAGGTATGCCTGGGAAAACAGTGTTCACATAGAATATAGAATATAATTGTGTAAACTGTGATTTGAAGGCCAAAAGACTAGCTACTCATCCCTACAGCCTCATTAGTCTATCTGCCCTGAAGCGGAGGTGCATTTTACCGTCATAGCTTTTTGTGTGTTTCATAGGAAGGGTGCCCCCAAATAAGCCATCAGTGGACGTGGAGAGAAGCAGTCAACAGTTGAATATGAAACACAATGGGAGATGAGCTGGATGTGAGGGGCGGTGTGGTATGTGCTGTGCTGTACTGTAGAGTAAAATGTGCAGTGTAGGAATGCATATATCCGCATATAAACCACTAGGCAATAAGGTTAGACAAAGCAGAGTTGGGCTGAGTTCTTTATTAGTTCTCTGGCTGGACTATTATGCCCTACCAAAAAGAAAAATGTGAGCAAAGTGACAGTGGTTTGAATCATTTCAAGTCATTGGTTTTACTCAGCTATGGTCTGAACCCCACAAGTTTGAATGCCGTGAGCTTCCACATGGGAAGTTAACACTCAACACATTTGGCTATCATGTGTGGTTAGATATCAAATATATGTTTATCCATTTAGTTTGTAATGGTCTAAATTATTAATCCAATACTATTTGATCAAATGCGGGTAATGCAGGTAATGCAGTACCTATCTGCTAAAATACCTCAAGGAGTTTGACGCCCCTGCCTTGCAAAGTTATAAACCACTGCCATGTGGTACAGATTCTTGATAGAACCAAAGGCTAAGGGAGCAAACCCTAACAGAAAACCATGCTTCCATGGCAGCATTAAGGGCGGTGATCAAGGGAACACCCAACATCTCCCGGCCAGCTACTGCAGGGACAAATGGTTTGCACCTGTCTTGATGTGTTCTTGCCGGTGTGAGACCTCTATTTGCTCCCCGAGAGAGTGCTGCTAGTAACTTGCAAAAGCCAGCAGCACTTAAACACTTTGCAAGCAGCTTTTATGAAATGCACAACCACATGAAATAGCAGTGGTTAAGAAATAAAAGCAGTCTTTGTCGCATTGCGACCGACAGCATGATGATGATGACTATTTGATCAAATGAGTTTGCACTAATCTACTTTATTTACACATAAGCTGTACTGATAAGTACCATATTTACATTGTAAACATACATTCTTAAATAGCTAATAAATATATCTGTTGTTGCTATTAACTACTATCGAAGCTGAAGCACAACACTTATAAAGTTATATATATTTTTTCAAGAAATGACAAAATCTAAATCGTCTGTGCTAATTCCCCCGTAGTTTCTATCTTCATTCTGAAAATATTATTGAAAATATAAGGACAGAAGCCTAGCCACATCATTATATATATATATATGCTCGACAAATGCAGTTCCGACAGCTTTTGACATTGCGAGTTGCTCAATCCGGGCCACATCCAAGTGTCCCGCAGTGTTTTTCTTGAAAGTATACCAAAGCATCCTGCACAAATAACAATAAAACTGTTCTTGCATTTATCTTTAGATCCTGATCTACTTAGCCCTTTGAGGTGGAGTTAGAGCAGCCTGTTTTTTCCGTTGTCTGTGCTATCTTGTCAGTGTCTCCCAGTCCGATTCTACTGTCGGAGATGGTGGGTGAGTGGGACGGGTGGGTGATTGGTGGGTGGCGTGCTTCCTGGCTGCGTTGGATTTGATTTAGCTTTGATCTAATATTCGGTGCCCGGATGTAGATAGGGCATTCGTACATTTTACATTAGTGGAATTTGCTTAGTGATGACATACATCCAGACGGGATGGCCGAATGAGTTAGAACGTCTGTCTCCTGTGTTGGTAGATCGTGGGGTCGTGGGTTCGAACCCTGGTCGAATCAAACCAATGACTTAAAAATTGATACTAGTCGCTTCCTAGCCTTGCCCTCGGCATTCTTAGGATAGGGCAAGGAGCAGTGGAATGAGGAAGACCAATCTTCCGCGATTGAAATTTCCCCTGAGTAATCAACTAATGTACAAACCAACAAAAGTATATATATATGTATATACATAGGCCTTATATATGTATATGAACATTGATATGTATGTATATATGTGTATGTGTATGTGTATATGTATTGATATGTATGTATATATGTGTATGTGTAGGTGTATGTGTGGTATGTATATGTGTATGTGTGTATATGCATTATAGGAATATGTATGTATATGTATATAACTGTATATGTGTAAATACATATATGTATATATGTGATGTATAACGTATTATACATGCTAGCGGAACTTATATACACGCTAGGGGAACTTATATACTTTGCTATCTATACCCTATGTCATGTTATATGCATAGCCTTGAGGCTACTGGAGAATAGGTATACATGTGTATATGTATATGTATATATGCATGTAACGAAGGAGGCTAGAAGTCGAATGCCCTACCATAAAAAAAAAAATCGCGCAGGTGTTGCTTGGGGTGTGGCTGGCTGGCAAGTGACAAGCAGACAGCAGCGCCGCCAGTTCCCCTGGCATCGAACCCGGGAACCACACTTGTCGTGATTAGCAGAGAAGTAGTATAGCCGGAGTCCTTCTGACTTACATCCGTATACAGAGGGTCTGTATACGCGCTGTAACGAAGGAGGCTAGAAGTCGAATGCGATGTTATACATAAGGGCGACATCATTTATTCTCAGCAATCTTGGTAATGTATGACAATAGTATAACATGGTCTTGGATGAACAATTATCATCGATAGCATTAGTCAATAAGCAATGCATTATACAATATGGTACACCGGACATATTGGAATCATTACATCAAATGACATCTGGCTGGGCCAACTGCCAAGGGCTGAAGCCCGAACCCAGCCAAAGAAAAAAAAGAAGAAGAGAAGAAAGAAAGAAATAAAAAAGAGTAAAAAAACAAAAAAAACTATGAGACATAGATCAATAGAGGTTGCTACTCGCATGTCATTTAGAATATGGTCAGAAATAGGTAAGGCAATATAACGATAAACACAATCAGACTTCCAATCACCACGCGCTTTAATCTCCTTGATAGTTGCACCTTGCATGTGTAAAAAGGTGCAACCACACCTCCTGAGCGAATGACAAGAGTAGTCGACAGGGTCGAGCCCTGACAATAAACACAAATATTTTCGCTTGAAGAACAGCATAAGACAAAGGTTTAAAGCCCCCCAAAGGAGAAGGGACTTTAAAATCTGATGCATCGCGCAACAGGGGTACCTGACTAAAATGTAATCTCGTCCAGTGGACGGCGCAAAGGGCCTTATTCTTTAAAGCAGAAATTGGAATTAATAGCTCACATTCACTAAATTGAATAGTTTTTGAACGTCTAACAGATACAATCATCCCCCAAGGGAAAAACTCAAAATCTGCCCTCCTGAGGGTCGAATCGGACTCTGTCAACTGACATTTATGCAGCAGTCCCATGAAGCCTGTTAAGATTGCAGCCCTGGTAGCAATATGACCCTGAGAGTCAGACAAAAAAACAAACATTAATACTAAATTGGAAGGCAAAATAGGCTTAGCAGTCTTTACCTCACACCCGAGAACCCGCTTGATACCTCCCAAAGTAGTCTTCACTGTGTGGTTCTTATAGCCTATGGGCTCTGAATCCTCAGATTGCAAACAAAAATTTAAGGCAGATAAGTAATTTGTAATAGAACTATATTTCAAGCTATGAGATAGCCAAGCTATATATATATAGCAACCTGGCTGGAGGGGCAAGGCAAAGGAGTTAATAAACTACGAAATTGGTCGATGAAAGAGAAATACTTCCTTATTTGCATAGACCGTGTAGCACGACTATTAGGTGCGTAATACTGCATCGCAAATGTCTTTGCCTCAGCCCACAGCGTCTCCAGCTCTATAACATAATGATTCGAAATTAATGAAACAAATGAGAACAACAAAGAACTTCCAATTTGTCAACATCTGCTACCCTCTTCAATTGACGTGGACTCTCCCACCTACTAATACCATCACAAACTATATTGTAATCAGTTTTCATGTGAACAGCAGTTATACTAAAATTATAACAGACGGATAACCAAAATATCCGTTTCATGTAGTCCATTATGACTTGATTCTTAGCAACACCCCTCACCAGGGCTGAACATACAGTATTACTATCTGTTATAAATACAATATTACAGTCTCTCCAACACCTACACCAACGGTCTACGGCTGCCACTACAGCCCACATTTCTTTAACGTTTATGTGCGCTTGAGCCACCTCCCTAGGCGCTAACACTCTATGGTGAGCGAGTTTTAGGATCGGTCGGTCATCATGAAAAAAACCTATACACCAGTCTGAACCATGTAGCGCTCCATAGCCCTGCTGAGAAGCATCAGTATAAACAGGTAAACTATCTTTTTGATTTACCAACATTTTTTGGTCACCATTAAACTGATCTATGTAGCTTAGCCACCACTGTATTTCTTCCTGAAAAGCACTATTTATTCTATCTCTATGATAAGGGAGTTTTAGAGCATGGACAGCTGCATGAATACGAGCAGAAAACGAATGACCTCCCCTAACGACCACCAAACAGTGGGATAACCGACCTCCCAAATGCTCCAGCTCTTTCCGAGTAGCTTTCTTCCTACCAACAAAACTACCAAGATTAAATTTTAGTTTCTCTAATTTATCAGCTGGTAGCCTAACCTTCATAGCTACACTATCTATTATAATGCCAAGAAATCTAGCATTGGTGGAAGGACTAACTACCTTCGAAAAATTAATATAAAAGCCCAATTTCCTCAATATAGAAATTAATTCTAACTGATTTTCCACACAGTTCTCATAAGTACTCCCTAATACCGCAAAATCATCCAAATAATTCACAATTCGATCATTACCATGCCTAACTGCACACCGGTACACGTAATCTGACAATTTGGTGAATATGTATGGACTGGAAGAAAGCCCCATAGAGAGCCTATTATCCAAAAAATAATTTTTCTTACCATCGATTTCCCATATTAACCCTTGCCTACAACGGTCTGATGGATGAATGCTGACGGCTCGGTAAGCGTCCTGTATGTCGATTACAGCTATATAATCCCTATGCACAAGCAGGTTCAATAAAGTGTCTACACTTTTGTAATGAAATTTACAACACGTTTCAGAGACAAAATTATTAACCGATTTACCATATGGCTTACTACAGTCGATTATAACCCTGAAGTCAGAACTACCAGGTTTAGGCACACAAAACATGTTATGGGAGCAAGTAGGCAAAACATCAGTGGCAGAAATGTAGCCTTTGTCAACTTCAGCCTGCAGTTTAGATTTTATAAATAAATTATGAGTATTATTATCTTTGCTTGTATAAGTGCAAGCATAAGAATTATTAAATTGTTTATCAATAATTTTAAACCCGAAAATGGCTCCATGTAAAATAAAATCCCAGTCAGGGTCAGTGTCTCCATGGAAAAAAGATTCAACAAATACCCGACAAGGCTTTATCTGAGCTGCAACTCCAGCAATTCTATGAGTACAACCACAACAACCTTGAAAACAGTCATAAGTTACAACAAAAGTGCACTCAAGCGTGTTTATCATAAGCCGTGACTATATAGCTATTACCTGTACTAGAAACATTTAACCAGTCTACACTAATTGGTCGTAATGCGATGCATTACGCTTGATGTGAGGAGAGGAAGAGACCCTCCCCCTGCCCCGCCCTGTCGCGCGGCGCTCACACCTCACCCGACCCCGCTGCTCGCCGCTTCCTCCCCCCCCCCCCCTGTCGCGCGACGCCGTGCTCGCCCTCCCGGGCCGGCAGCTTTCACACTCACCTGCTGTCGCCGCCCCCCTCCCTTCCCTTATAAGGCCGCCCGTCGGCCTCCCTCTGCACTCGCCCTCCTGCCGCCCTCCAGCTATCTGCTTTCCTCCTGACACTCCACCTCGGACCGCTGCTCCGCCTCAGGCTCCTGCACCATGCCCGGACGCGGAAAAGGAAGAGGCCGCAAGAGCACCAGGCTCACCGCCCGGACCACGCCGGGGCCCGCCTCGGGCTCGCCCGGCGACGCCTCGCCATCGCCGGCCCGGGCCCACCCCTCAGCCACCTCGGGCGTCGACACAGCTATCATTCTCCAGGCCCTGCAGCGCCTCACTACGCGCATGGACGCCTTCGAGTTGGCGGGAGCCCGAGGAGCCCGGAGCAGACGCAGGCAGGATACAGCACGCCGCCCACCCCAACTCCTCGGGCGCAGACCGCCGCCGGGGCCCGGCCCCCGCCGCCACCTCAAGCGACTTTGCCCGGGGCGGCCCACCCCCACTACCAGCAGTACGACCGCCTCGCCGCCAGAGGCGGCCCCGCGCCTCCCCCGGCCTACCTCCAGGACGTCGCCGAGGACTACACCCCAGCATCCGCGGCCGACGCCGTCCGAGACATCCTCGCCTCCGCCGAGGCGCAGCGCGCCGGCAGGCGCCAAGGCATCCCCTCGGGATACATTTTCCCCTCGGACCTCATCGAGAGGGGCGCTGAGAGGAAGCCGGTCAAGAGAGGGGAGGCCACCCGCGACGAATATAACCTGGCCCTCCTCACCCTCGCCGGTCATCCAGCCTTCCCCGAGCACTCCCTCCAGGGCCTACGCCACCACCACCTCACCGTGATGAGGGATATCCTCGTGCATCCGTGGCCTACCGTCCGCCGCTACTCCGAGGCCATCTTCACCTGGATAGCGGACGGGAGGCTCCCCCACGGATGGCATGACCCTGTGGCCCTCAACACCCTGAGGATGGATTCCATCACCACGCCCACCCCTCTGGCAACACCAGTCCCCCGAGGCGAGGACTCGCCCCGAGGCGAATGGGCCCGAGGCACACACCTGCCCCGGCCCCAAGCCGACACCCGCACCGCCTACGATAGGCACACTCACGGGGCTCACTGCCCCGCCTGGAACCACGAAATCACCTCGTGCGATCGGGCCCACATCGGGGAGGCCCACGGCGAGGTGGGAGACAGGCGCCGGCACATCTGCGCATACTGCGCCAATGTGCGGCGCTTACTAACCAGGCACTGCGAGGCCGAATGCCTCACCAAGCAAGCCCGTGAGTGCCAGACCCCGGCCGCCTCGGCGGATTTTTGATCCGCCGCCCCCCGCCCCCCCCGGCCGGCCCGGGGGGCCCCTCCCGGCGCCTCACCCTCACCACTGCCGACAGCCCCGCGACCTCCACCGACAACCTCCCAGCGACCACCAATCGAAGCGCCGCCCAGACGAAGCCGGGGTCCACCACCTCGCACCTCACACCTCGGACGACTCGGCCCAGCCTCACAAGGGACCCTCCTCAGACAGCCCAGCCACCGGCGCTCACGACACCGCCTTCATGAACCCGCCTGACCCGACCCCGACTCCCACCCCGCCCAGCCCTGAGGAGTTTGCTGCCCCCCTCATCGACCCTCGCCGGACCTCCTCCCCTCAGGCCTCAGGAGTGGGCCTCCCTTTTTTGGCCGCCCGCTCCCCCTCCACGTAGGCCCCGGACCGCCCTCTCACCCAGCCCTGCCTTCCCGGGCCCCCCCCTCGGCGCCCCTACCTCCGCCTCGGGCGCGCCTCGAGCCCTCTCCTACTTTTTGGCGGAGGGCTCCTCGGCCCCCCCTCTACCAGAACTCTGACATTTGCTCCTTATGGGCCCTCCTCTTTTTCTCTTCTGCTCCTCATGAGCCCCTCACTGTATTGCTCACTGTATTGCTCCTCCCGAGCCTGTCACTGCTCCTCTTGAGCCCTTCCTTTTATTTGTACCTCCTCAGCTTGTTTACTTGTTCCCCTGTATGCTCTGTTGAGGCGTCAATAAACGCCTTTTTCCCACCCCCGCCTTCCCTCTTCCTTTTCGCGCATCGGTCGTAATGCGAAGCATTATGCTTGATGCGAGGAGAGGAAGAGACCCTCCCCCCGCCCCGCCCTGTCGCGCGGCGCTCACACCTCACCCGACCCCGCTGCTCGCCGCTTCCTCCCCCCCCCCCTGTCGCGCAGCATTCGCGCCTCACGCGACGCCCGCTGCTCGCCCTCCCCCGGGCCGGCAGCTTTCACACTCACCTGCTGTCGCCGCCCCCCTCCCTTCCCTTATAAGGCCGCCCGTCGGCCTCCCTCTGCACTCGCCCTCCTGCCGCCCTCCAGCTATCTGCTTTCCTCCTCCACCCACCCACCCGACTACCCCTCCTCCACCTTCCTACATCTGAGGCGGAGGGCTCCTCGGCCCCCCCTCTACCAGAACTCTGACATTTGCTCCTTATGGGCCCTCCTCTTTTTCTCTTCTGCTCCTCATGAGCCCCTCACTGTATTGCTCACTGTATTGCTCCTCCCGAGCCTGTCACTGCTCCTCTTGAGCCCTTCCTTTTATTTGTACCTCCTCAGCTTGTTTACTTGTTCCCCTGTATGCTCTGTTGAGGCGTCAATAAACGCCTTTTTCCCACCCCCGCCTTCCCTCTTCCTTTTCGCGCATCGGCTGGTCAGTGTCAGGGTCAGTGTCTCCATGGAAAAAAGATTCAACAAATACCCGACAAGGCTTTATCTGAGCTGCAACACCAGCAATTCTATGAGTACAACCACAACAACCTTGAAAACAGTCATAAGTTACAACAAAAGTGCACTCAAGCGTGTTTATCATAAGCCATGACTATATAGCTATTACCTGTACTAGAAACATTTAACCAGTCTACACTAATTGGCTTCCAAGCTGGCAACCATACCTGACCACCATTGGTGTAATTGACAGGTAAGGCGACGCGCACCGGTACTGAATGGATAGTTAAATTTAGCAGAGTTGGAGAAACACACCCTTCACCCTTCTTAACTATAGTCTCATTGACACAGTAACTACTACTAGCCATAGCCTTAATAAATGGACGTAACCGATTAGAATTACTTTTAATATCATTATTGCACTTATTACTTTTCCTACCATTAATTTTATTCTTTCAATCTCTATGGCATTTTGGATGCTTATGGCTACGGCTACCGCACCACAAACACCAATGCCCGTAATCACGCGTCATATTGTCCCATGAACATCCCTGCTCACCATTATGTGCGAAACACGGCTTTTTCCCATCAGGCTTGAACAGACGATTTGACGCGTTAGTTGCGCCAGTGTTAGCTACACTAGATTTTTTAACATCTCTAATATTCTCATATGCGACAAGTCGCTATTCCCTACTGCAAACGCCTGAAAACCTTGCTTTTGCGCCAATTTACGAACACCTGTGTCAAAAGCTATGTGAGCATTATTCGTGAAATTATTATGTTTCGCTTTAGAACTTATGTAACTTATGTGGTTTAGCATCGCTTGACAAGCCTTTAAGTCTTCATACGCATTAGTGTCTTGAAACCACGCATAGGTAGCTTCGACTAATTCATGGGGATTAAATTTTTTTACTTGCTTTCTCTCGACTGTTTGGTGCTTAAGCGTCCACTTACGCTGCCGCCTCCTTTCTGAGCTGGGTGTTCGACTCCCAGAGCTGGAAGACGACGAACGTCTGCGCCGCTGCCGGCGTGCCTGGTCCGACTTGCTACGCCCCCTCTCCTCCGAGACGTCCAATGCACGCAGCTCCTCCTCTACGAGTTTACGCTCCTTCCTCAAGACTGCCACCCGCCGCTTCCGTTCCAACGCGTCCACTTCTTTTTTCAAAGCAGCTTCTTCTGCCGACAAGTTGTCGTCTGTCGCCACATTAGTCGTGCCACGCACCTCTGCCTTAATTTCTGTAGACATATTTGCGTCAACCAAGGGGTGCGTTCTTGTCGCCCGCTTCGTACTAGCCGCTAACCGATTCGGACACAACTCGTTTACGGGCAATGTGTCTTTCTGGCCACATGAACCGCAATAGTCAGACATGTGTAGCATATGTCTGGGAATGCCCCCCTACGCACAGGTGAAAATCGCGCAGGTGTTGCTTGGGGTGCGGCTGGCTGGCAAGTGACAAGTCCAGTGCACCTTGGCCCGGTGGGCGCGTACGCAGACAGCAGCGCCGCCAGTTCCCCTGGCATCGAACCCGGGAACCACACTTGTGGTAATTAGCAGAGAAGTAGTATAGGTGGAGTCCTTCTCACTTACATCCGTATACAGAGGGTCTGTATACGCGCTACATATGTGTATATGTATGCAATGCATATATATTCATGCATGTATCATATATATCATATCTTACGTTATATGCAGTGCCTTGGGGCTCTTCTAGAATAGAAGGCGAGATCTGCAGAGAAGCCCCAATTGGGTTAATTATGCAAATTAGTGTCCGATACATTGGCAAACACAGAGGGTACACTCCACCTGTCGTGTAGGAAATCAGTGACAAGTTAATATAAATGTCAGCTCTGAAGGAACCCTAACCGATGCTTTCAGAGGTTGCCTAAAGGTCAGCGTATTTATATCAGGCTTTCTGTCTGTCTCGCAAACATTCCGCTGCGCCTTGTTTTTGTGCAGACATTCTTACTTTTTAGTACGCGACCAAAACCTTGGATTCACATTGAAACACCTCCTTCCCCAACAACCAAATAAAAAATACCCGTTTTAAATACCCGATTAAATCCTGCCGTGGAACTATTCCATTGACGCAATTCCAATCAGCTTAAGCGGGCATTCCTTACACGCGTTATGCGGTATGCGACATGCGGCATGCGGTATGCGGTGTGCAAATGCCTTGATTCCTTACATGCGTTATGCGGTATGCGGTATGCGGCACACGACTGGCTATATTTAAAAAATAAAAATAAACAATTATTCTCCATACTGCTCTGTATTTGATCAAATATTGCATTTATATCTATGTAACTTTTTGTGCATCACATGGGGGTTCCTACCTTTATTATTACCAAATTATAGATAAGTATTCATATTTCTGTGCATATGGTAGCATTTTTAGCTTTCCCCTAACCGTATGTCTCCCGGGTGCCCAGCTCACCATGTGTTTCCAATCAGTACCCCTGTGTGTGACTGTTCCGTAATGCTCAGTCGCCTCTCCTGGTGTTAAACTAATGGACACATCAGACTCAGGTTTCTATTCGCACCCAGCTTGACGCATACTGCATGCCGTATCGATCGCTACATGGACCGATCGGAAAAACGCATTCGCATTCGCATTCGCATTCGTATATCGCGTGTAAGGAATGTAGCTCATAGGTTTCAAAGCGTTTCGATTTTTTGTCGCATTCGCATTCGCATACCGCATAACACGTGTAAGGAATTCGCCCTTTATTCGATGCCACGTTTTGAAACTGCCTGCAAGGAGGTTTTGGTGCAACAGCTGCAACTGTCTTGCGACCAAAATGAAGAAAAGTGATCGGTGATCAGTGAAGACTAAATCGAGGCCTTTTTACAACCACTTGCGACCATCTGTGACAAGCCAGTTTTTTTTGTCACAAATGGTTGTAAGTCTAGTGTGACTGGGGTGTAAGTTTCAATTATGGTTTTGGTGGTTATATAACTGGGGCAATGACTGTTGGGATCAATTCTTGAATGTGTTTGGTGTTTAAATGAGGCATATACTCGGCCCCTTTCAGTACAATATGTCGTGCCAGTGCGCAAGAACTATAGCTTGTTTTATTTGTATCATTGGCTATTGGATGTCAAACATATGGTCATTCTGACATATTTCTTTGGAAACAACCCACTGCTGCCACATAGGTTACTCTTCCGATAAGCAGAATTGGGTCTTTTATATGCACTTTCCTACAGACAGTACAGCACATACCACAGCTGTTGATGAACCAGTTGTGCACTTGTGGAGTGCTAGCTGCGGTGAGGGAGGGGGAGGCATGGGTGGGGAAGGGGCGGTGATGCTGGCTGGGTGGGATGTTGGGGAGGGGGGGGGGGGTCGGGTCCGGGATTATGTGTTTGTTTGTCAAGATTTTACATTCTGGCAACATCTAGGGTCATAATAATAAGACGGGTACTGACTTTGACAGTGCACACTCATGGCAACTGCATAGTGCTCATCCACTAGGAGACCAGGCGGCCGGCACAATGACCTGATTTCCCACCTTATTTATTATCTTGATACTGAACTAACCAGCCCTTGCCCTATCCTAGTAATGCCAAGCTCCAGGCTAGGTGGTGACACGTATCAATTTTGTAAAGTCATTGGTTTGACTGAGCTGGATTTCTGAAATCCCGACCTTGCACATGAAAAGCCTGCACTCTACCGATTCGGCCACCGCGTCCGGGGGTTGCGGGATGTTCGAGGGGACGGGGTGTGATTTAGCGGGAGGATTGTTCTGGGGTCCTTTGAATGTGGCGGCAGGCTGGGAGCTGTCAAGAATAGGCCGGCTGGCTCTCCGCGAGCAGCATATCAGCCAGATCACGAAGGACTGAATCAATCGCCATTTTGTTAAATTTCTGGATATGGTGCAAGAGAGAATGGGGGGTACATAAATAAACACACACCTCCGACGTGGCAACTAATCATGGCAGAGAGAGTGACAGCAATGGCGTGAACTGGGTGATACCCCTGTCACACTACGATATAACGAGCAAACGTAAGCCTGATGTGATCACGTTTCGTCATTACGTTGACGTACGTTGGGTTATGTTGTGATGACGTCAGAATGACGTTAGACTGACGTCGAGCTACATCACGTTACGTCATGTTACGTCGGTGCACTTCAAAGTTTTGAACCTGTTCAAAACTTTCGACGTAACTCGAACGTAAGGGTTTACGTTCGCCGTACATTCTGTACACATTCAGCGAACGTCAATAACGTTAAACGGACATTAGTCAAACGCTGCTCACTATGTTCAACTACGTTCTACTACGTTGACCCACATTAAACCCTCTGGAAATGTCCACGTGGCATAATGGGAACGTCAGGAGAACATCAGGAGAATGTCAGGATAATGTACATTCAACATACGTTCAACATTTCGCCACCATGTCATGACGTATGTAATGTCACGTAACGTTCTTCTGGTGATGGAATAACGTTCATAACATTCCCTCAGCGTAATTACGTTGTCCTCTCGTTGAATGACGCTATCACTATGCTTTACCACTGTTACTCTCTCATCCACTATGCTGCATCCGTGTTCAACTTGTGCCCAAATTTGCATACTACGCCGAGAAGTTCGACGTTTTTCACGTTCTCCCTATGTTGACGTCGTTACGTTGTAGTGTGACAGGACCTTTAAGCAGCAGAATCGGCTCACACCGGAAGTGGCTGGTGTCCATTATTGGCGAGACTGCACGTGTCCTTCCACTTACACTCTTTCCACTTACCCTGCTCTTAACCCTTCATTCTGGCCCAGCTTTCAGGCGTATCCTTGAAATATATTGTGTTCTAGGCTCCTCGAGTTCAGGAGCAGCAGTCTGTATTAGTCAGCACCGGATGCACTCGCCGACTAGGTAGAGTACCGGCTTCCAGTGCGGAAGGTCGGGAGTTCATTTCCCAGTCGAGTCAAACCAATAATTTACAAATTTGATATTTGTCGCTTCCTAGCCAGGCGCTTGGCATTATTAGGATAGGGCAACAACTGGTTGGCTCGGTGTCATGATAATGTGACTGAGTGGGATATCAGGCCATGGCACTGGTGGCATGGTCTCCCAGTGGGACAGCACTATAACGTTGATATGAGTGCGCGCTGTCACAAGTCGGCACCCATCCTGATATGACCTTAGATGTTGCCAGGACGTAAAACTCCAACAACCAACCAACTGTATTAGTTTACACATATGCCTATGTCCGGCTGGAATGCTCAGTGCCTATGGTATAGTGTACAGAGGTGGCATTGTACCATTGTACCATTGTAGCATTGAGGTGGCAAGTAAGAAGTAGTCTAGTCGGTAATGTCACCAATGGGACAATACCTGTGTTCTGATATCCAGCACGCCAGGTCGCAGCTTCATCACATGCACTGCAAGGTCGAACTAGGGTTCCTCCCTCTATCCTCCACTATAGCCCCAACACTTTACATTCACTTTGCACCTATAATCAAACGCCTTCTGCTGACCAAATCGGGTACTATTCTTGCCATATATTTATAAATTGCGGTGAAATTAATTAAGTATGTACGCATGTTACATTGTATATTACACCTCCTTGTGTGTGTATTCACCACCTCCTCCACCTCCCCCAGCTCCCCCACCTCCACCCACCTCCCCTATCTCCCCCACCTCATCCACCTCCCCCACCTCATCCACCTCCTGGCCTGTAAGTTAAAGCGCAGACCCGAAATCCTGGCTCACAGCTTCAGTCCTTCATTGGAGACTATCATCATCATCATCATACTGTCGGTCGTGATGCGACAAAGACTGCTTTCATTACTTGACTGCCACTCTCCATTTAGCTCTCTGCTGTGAGAGTTGCGTCCATGAGTCGGTCTTAATGTCTCTCAGCTTCAGGTTTCTCTTGATGGTATGCTTGAACTGGAGACGAGGGCGCCCTCTCTTTCTGTAGCCAGAAGACAGTTGAAAATTGGTGACTAACCTAACCCCAAATGCAAGGTCAATGTCATACGTAATAATGGTTCCGCAACAATATCTGTGAGAACAATGAATAAATGCATCGTATCTAATTTCTAAATACTGCAATAAATCGGATTGAAACAGAAACTACATTAGCTGGGAACCATTCGATTTGCCGACGGCATTGCCGTTGCTATGGAAACTAAGGTTGCCTTGGTGATTTCTCAGTGGCAAATTGTTATCGGTGCGCCAGTCTCTCCTCCTCATCAGGCACACTGAAGGTCACAGCTGCCTGCGCTTCAGAGGACTATCATAGCCTCAGACTGTTCCATATGCAGCGGGGAATTACCGACAGAGGGCGCTGAATGGTGGCCGCGCCTCCACAAGGTTATCTCTAGTGGTTATCGCCGACGTTCCCACGCTGCCAGGAGAGGGCAGTGCCAGCCAGTGTCACGAATTAGAATCGCCCCCTCAAAATTGTCTCCACCCCGGCTAATCTATTTGGGAATAAAATCGCCCGCGGAGATTTTATTTCGAAATATAACTTCCCCACCATCCCCTTCCTGTCCCATTCCCCTCCTGCCCTGCCCTCCCCTCAGTTCCCTCCTCACCTCTGCCTCCCACCTCCCTGCCTCACCTCCTAGCCCCTCCTCCTCTCATCTCGCCCCTCCTCCATCACTGTCTCCCTTCTCTATAGGCCATCACCTTCATGTCCTCCACTCCCACCTCTACTACGCTCCTCCACCTCCCTCTAGTTTATTTTGAAATAAAACTGTCGATATATATATATGTGTATAATTATATGCATACACACACACATATATATATCAATCAATCAATCAATCAATAGTTCCGTCCTCTAGTCGAGGGTTGGATGCAATGGTTCTCCACTTGTCCCGATGGTGTGCTGTTCTGATAGACTGTGAATAATTCAAGCCTGTCCACTGTGAAATATTTGTAAACCATGATGTTATTGGTCTCCCTCTCCCTCTGCTGCCATTCACCTTCCCTTCCAACAATGTACAGTATATTGAACTCTGATGAATGATGTGGCCAAAATAAATAAGTTTCTTTGAAATTTGCTTCCATTAATTACCATTGCTTACTGTAATGGCCCATGGCCCTCCGACTCTCTCACTCACACGGAAGAACACCAAGATTCAATCAAGTGTACGCTTCACCCTTGGTTTATTGAACCATCTGCTCTTCACGGCGTCAGTAGTTGTCTGACCCGCCCCCTGACTCGCCAGATCCCACATCGACTCTATAGGTGTGTGTGGGGGGGTGGGTCAACCACACGCAGTAGAGGTCAGCCCGGCTAGGGTCTGACCGGTGGTGACCCGTGCCGCCATCTAGCGCAGTGTAATGGTACTGCGCTGATGGCGTCGTAGTCTCCGCTGCTACCGCGTGATAGTAGAGCTCATGTTCATTATTAGGATAGGGCAACAACTGGTTGGCTCGGTGTCATGATAATGTGACTGAGTGGGATATCAGGCCATGGCACTGGTGGCATGGTCTCCCAGTGGGACAGCACTATAAGGTTGATATGAGTGCGCGCTGTCACAAGTCGGCACCCATCCTGATATGACCTTAGATGTTGCCAGGACATAAAACTCCAACTACCAACCAACTGTATTATTATTAGTTTACACATATGCCTATGTCCGGCTGGAATGCTCAGTGCATATGGTATAGTGTACAGAGGTGGCATTGTACCATTGTGAGGTGGCAAGTAAGAAGTAGTCTAGTCGGTAATGTCACCAATGGGACAATACCTGTGTTCTGATATCCAGCACGCCAGGTCGCAGCTTCATCACATGCACTGCCCCCCTTAGAGTCTCACCGGTTGCAGACTGCAAACCGATGAGAATCGAGAAATGATAGAAGTCAACATGAGAACTAACTTGAAAGGGAGAGAAGCCTTACAAAGCTATGTATCCTTTTGCGCAATTCCTAGACCTGCCTGCAGCGAAATAGCGATATGAATCTAGCTAGCTGCAAGGCAAACATGTCATTAATCTAGGTGAAGAAAGAGTCTTTAAATGAGTCGCACAAAAACGACCTCTCCCAGCCTCTATGTAGTTGGTGTATAGAATGTTTTTTGCTGGGAGAGAATTCATACCCCACAAGTGGAACCCCTTGACAGAGAAGCAGGGAACTGCTCAGTCCGCCCCCCACTGCCCCCCATCTCAGGAGAACCGTTAGCGGGGCGCTCTTCCTTCTGCGCGGAGCGGCTCCTCTTGGAGCTTCCTCAGTCCGTCCTCCTTGTGCCCGCGTCGCCTGGCCAGTAGATCACAGACGGTATCACACCGCGGACACGCCACGCCACCGCACCCAGGACCCGTCACGCTCGGTGACCCGCTCCGGTGCAGAGTGCATGAAAGTAGAAGGGCGGTGTTACTTATAACAATTGAGAAAGTCTCCGCAGATACAACGTTTGGTATGCAATACATTTCATAAGAAGCACTGGGTGCCAGCAAGAACCCGGCCTCCTACAAAGTAAATTACACCCATGTGCATCCTCAACTGATCAAACAGGAGCCGATGCACACGCCGTCTTTCATGTTCTGCCAGAAGCGCTTACTTTAGTAGTAATTTTAATTTAAAGAATGCAGTTTCAAAACAAGAGCCAGGGTGACACTGCATAGGAAAATCTTTTAGTGTGAAATGTACAGTGTCAACCCACCAACTCCCACACCATTGACCACCTCGTTCCACCGAGATAAATTTAGACGATAATGTTTCCTAATAGTGTGGAAAAAGGAAGTCAAAACGGGGTGAAAATTGAGGAATATAAGAAAATAATTAAATGTATATAATAAAATTATTTCCAACTCCCACTGCAAAAAAAACCGCAGAACACAAGAAGCTAGGTCCTCCAATCGGGAGAAACTAAGCTCTTCACCACAACATATCACATCAACAATCGTACTGCAAAAAAAAAACATATTTATATTAAAGCAGTACGATATGCTAATTACATCGTGGCTATCAATGTAAAAAAACATTAAACATATATATCATATTCACAAACATGCATATATACAAGGCGGTATCCACCCCCATCAGGGAGATGAAATATCAAAAATTCTCTATTTATTATTAACGTATTATATATATATTAATAAAAAAACTAAAAATTAATCACCGCCACAGGGGTGCTGGTCTTTCAATTACCCCCGCGTGACACCCAAAATCCCTCGGACAGGGCATACACCGACTGCCTGCACAAGCAGTCAGCCACTGTTAGCCTTAACTGCCACCTGTCATCTGATTGTCACGTTCAATCCAGAATCCCTCGGACGAGAGAGATCAACAGCTAACCGCTTTACCAGTCCACTATTGCTCATCACCCCGTCACCTGTCATCTGAATTTTCCGACGAGACGTCCAAAATCCCTCGAACAGGAGGGAGCGACACCTAGCCGCGCGAGCAACTAGTCATCGCTCACCTTCCCGCTACTTGTCATCTGGACATCCCCGTCTACATCAAGGGGGGCACTCGCTGCGCGGCTGAGCAGGGTCCGATGCGCCGTAGCAGCAGCAGACACCAAACTAGCCGGCAGTCCGTGCAGCCGATCCTCAATGCTGAAGCTAGTTAAATCTAAGGATCTAAGTGATCCATCCCAGCTTCTGAAGTCTCGGCGGAAAGCGGCATGAAAGGTCATATCGATATCATTTATGACCTCAGCCTGCCGAGCCCTCTGCTCGCGCGATGCCTCCAACTTGCGCTCGACAATCTTTTTGTCCTCGACCACACAGTCAAAGTCCGCACCGCGCCTACCCTCAGCCTGGCGTACCAGAGTATCCTGAGTCTGCGCCACAACCGCGTCAAAGCCCTCAATGAAGGCTTTGACCAGGCCGTTGACCTACTCAGTGATCTTTGACGTCACGTCCGAACGATTTGCCTCGCAGAGCCGCTGCGTTATGCCGTCCAGCGCGAGTACAATACCGTGGTCAGCTACCGGAGGCATCGCTGCCACCAGCCGCACGACCACAGGACCACAGGCAACCACCGCAGCAGTCCCTACCGGCTCCATCATCTGGCTCCCTGACACCGCCAACTGAGAGGCGGTTCCCGCAGCGGCCGTCACCTGACGCCGCAAAACCTGACCCAATGACACCGGCTGAGAAACCGATGCCACTTGGACTGTCGCCGCCGGAGCCGGACCACGTGCCACCACCGCACTTAACGTGTCGGGTGGCTGCACCGCTGCCAACTTCCGGCGCTTACGACGCCGCCCTTTACCACCCTCCTCCACTCCAGCCCCGGCTGTGACTGGCAACTCAGGCCAATCCTTCACGCCCTGAGCTGACGATGGAGGTGGCGGCGGTGGAGGTGGAGGTGGAGAGGCCGACCTGTCTGACCCCTGATTCCGCTCCAAATTGATAGCAGACCTACCATGAAGCGATACCAGAGACGAGGTGCGCTTCCCTCTCCCCTTACCCCGGCCGACCTTAGATTGCCGCCCAGAGTCTGCTGCGCCACCTACCGCGCCCGGCCGCAGTACCTCCCTCTTTCGAGCCACCGCCCCACGACCTCTTCCCCGTCTCGCCGAAGATGCCCCGCGACCGGATATAAACCGTTCGCGACGCAGCTCCGCCGACCCTCTGTCATAGAGGTGCAAGGCGATCAACCTGTGCTGCCGTGGCAACGCAAGCGTCTCCTTGCCTAGGTAGAAGACTGGGCGCTGCTTATTTGTGAAGGTCACTGCGCGCCGTGACTTGGAGTCAGGATTCCACTGAATCTCACTGAGCCCCGCCACTACGTCGCCCATCATCCGACCGTGGCCCTCCATGAGGTGCGTGATCATCACACCGCGGCGCCTCGTTGCGAAGTATTGTCCAGTCGTTTTAAACGAAGGACATCCCTCACAACCTGTCACCGCGTTGAATGGACGCACACATCTCCATAGAGGCGCGGTGTGCAAATGCTCCTCACAAATGTGACGAGCCAAATGCGACCACCGCAGAAACAGCTTGGGGAATCGCCTATTCCGACTCGGTGCACCTCACAGAACAGGCAAGCCTGTCCCGACGAACACCCTTCGAACATAGCCGAGACACGCCAGTTCCTGTTTCGTGTAGCCCTCACGCTCCGCTGGAAAGATAGCGAGCGGAACAACAAGTTCACCCACTGCTATACCACCTCAACGGAGTGACTGGCTCACTCTCGGGCTCTGCCCAGCCCTCATCGTCGGAGACCTCATACTCCCCGTCGACATCATAAGGCCGGACAATCTGCCTATACCCCTTCTGCCACGTTGCATAGTCCCTCAGACTACGTGGCTCGTCGAATGGATCGTGCCAAAGTCGCGACAGAGACGACTCCGTCAAGCCCGCCACGTTCCCAGCAAGAAAACGCGCAAGCTTAACGGGCCCCCCCCTACGCGACCGGACAATCCACTCGGACGTTGGAAGCGGGTCCTCGGCAATCTCATACCCGAGCTCAACCCCAAACTGACCGTGATTCCGCCAACAGGCGATCATGGACGCTACTCGCCCAGTCGCAGTCCCAGTCACTCCTCCCGATGCCCCAGGTTGTCCCGATGGAACAACCCCGGCAGCAGAGGCGACCGACTCCGACGAGCATTCGCGACCCGACCCACCTGAGGCTGGAGTCACCACGACGTCTAGGTCTATTGGTACGTCCCGCAGTGATCCATCGCTATTCCGATAACGATAATCCTGCGATCCGTACGACACCTTAGGCGATATCTCCGCCTTCTTCTCCACAGGCTGAGAACCAGTGTCACGCAGTATGGAAGCCTTTGCTTTCCGCACCGCAGTTCTCACCTGCGCCTCCGATAGGGCTACGGAACCTGTGGAAGGGGCAGGAGGCCTTGGCTGCTCACCGCCCACAACCGGGATAGATAACACCGGGTCTACGTCCATCGCACCCCCAGAACCTCCCCCTGCTATCCGCCCGCTGTCATGAGGAGCCAGAACCAGCTGCCCAGAGGCGCTAGTCCCTACTACCCCAGAGCTCACGGGCGTATTCGCAAGAGGTCGGCCAGCAACCGCGGCTGGTGATGCCACCTGGTGTGAACCAAGCGGACCACCGCCGAGAGACTGGGCCACCCCCCCATCAGCTGGGCTAAGGGAGAATGGATCCGTACGGGATGAACACGCCGACCCGACTGTCATCGCCTGCTCGGCCTGCCACGCTCGAAAGCGTGCCAGCTCGTCAGTGCTAACCGTCGTCCGATCAGCCACTACCCTAGAGGACACGCGATGCGGTGTCAACAGCACCTCAGGAGAGCGCAGCGACAGGCCAGCAACCCCTAATGGAGAAACTGACCCGACATCCGCACCTCTCCGAGGACCTCTGGACACCGTCAACACGGGCGACAGCAGCGGGCTAGACAGCGATGGAGACATTGCTAAGGCAACCGTCCCACCGCCTAAAGGTCTAATCGTGCCTAAACACGATACATCCCCGCTGTCGCTACCCTCAACCTCTGCAAAGAGACGATCGAGGGAAGTGTCAGCCTCGGTCTCCCGTAAAGGGGAGCCGGGCGAAGCTAACTCATCGTCGGCCATGATAGAAACACGACGAACTGCGCAGGCAGCTCAGCCGTGTCTCCCTCACTACCGACGATCGCCGCACACGCTGTGTCAGGTCTGTGCGCCTGAACGCACAGACAAACACAGACGTGGCCGGCCTTGCTATACTCTATGTACAAATGGACAACTTAACAACAATACAGAGTATGCGTGAGATGGGTAACTGTATAGGAACAAAAACACCCACCTCGTCCGCCGGCAGCCGGTAGAGTGACTAACCCCACGTGCTCCCTCGCAGTACTGCAAAGTCCAGCCGACGAACCAAGCAGAGAGTGCTCACCTCACTCGCGAAACACCAGGTTCGCCACCGGTACACCCAGCGTGACCCACATAGGAACCAATCACATCACCCGACGGCGGCACTCCCCCCGGCCCCGCAGTACCGCTGACGTCACCGCACCACGTGGCCCCAGAGAATCCCCCCCCGCAGTCATTGCAGAACGTCAGAGTGACCTAGTTAGCTCTACCACGTGGCCCGCCAGCCATTGCACAATACCGAGCCACCCCCGGCAACAGGTCCCCGCCACCCACGCAGTGCCCACCAACAACCCGCACTGCGTAGCGTCAACAACCCCTCGCCCGGTTACACGCACATGCTATAAGTGGCCCAGATACGCCCAACCGCAGAGTATAACCAGCTACAAACCCATGCCCGCAGCACACATAAACACTCCCCGCGGCTCCTATAGCCCGAGAACTATGCAGTAAGCCCCGTCAACTAACCCACACGTTACACAAGAAATAGCAGATAATCAACACACGGCTTAGGCAGAGGCATTTACGCAGAACAGTAGTAACTGCGCCCATTCATTGGCGCCCCCCGGGGCCCCCGGTCTTTCCCCACTACTCTCAAATAACCGCGTAGCAAAGTTTAACTGAACAAAATTACTGCGTTACTCGTTGTGTAACAGGGATCGAAGCACATAATGTAACCCCAACCCCCGGAGACCAAACAACACCAGGGTGGAGTAGCCTAATACCTACTACCCCACCCTATACCAATTATCTGCGTCGTAATGCTAAACGCTCAGATCGCCGCACCGGCGGTGCATCCGAGCCCACATCAGACCCATGTCCAACGGTACAAAGTCGCTGTCACTATCCGAGCCACTGCGTACAGAAATAATACTATCGGCATCAGACACTGATCTAGACCGACGCCGACGTTTATTTTTCCGCTTATCAGGCCTATGCCGCCTAGGGCGCATAGCCTCCTCCGCAGTAACTGGAAGCCCAGGTACTTTCATCTGACCAACCACATCTATAGTGCCAGCCTCCACCCTCACAGGTGCGGGCTCGTCCCCTACATGTGCATCCAGCCAGGAGGATGGTCCAGCGTTCCTAGACATCTGCTCGGTGTAAAGCTTAAGACGTCTAACGTTAGATTTACGGTATTTACCATCCTTGCCCTTCATAATAACTGTGGTGTCAGAGACAACTTCCGTTATAGTAAAGGGACCATCCCAATTCTTTGCGAGTTTGACCCGAGCTAGCGGCGCATGATACCGCACCACCCGGTCCCCCACTTTGAACTGGCGCCACGCAGCAGGCCCGTAGTCAGATTTCTGACGAACCGCTGCCCGACCTAAAGCATCGCGAACTGCGCTATACGCGTGGTGAAAGCAATGCTCCAACCATCTTACAAACACGATCTCACAAGGCCGATCTACTTGACGATTCACCACCCCCAAACTGCAGATCAGCTGCCAGTCGGAGCTCCTCCCCAAATAGTAACCTGTTCGGAGTCACACCCGTAGATGCGTGCTCCGTACAGTTATATGCGTGTGCCACAAACTTGACCTGTAAATCCCAATCATCCTGAAAGTCATTCACGGTACAAGCCAACGCAGATATCAACGTCTTATTAAAACGCTCCACCATACCATCCGATTGTGGACAGTACGGGTTCGTACGCGTTTTCTTAACGCCCAACAAGCGCAACATGGACTGGAACAGTGTGGACTCAAATTCCCTCCCTTGATCCGAATGGATCCGCATCGGGGCACCGAATATCAAAATCCAGTTATCCACCAATGCCTGCGCTGCAGTGGGTGCAGTGTGATCTTTTAAGGGGTACACTTGCACGTACTTAGTGTAATAGTCTTGCACTACCATCATCACCACATTCCCCCTAGACGTCGTCTTAAACCCTGACACAAAGTCACACGCTAGACGGCGCCACCGATGCCCAGACAATTCCTGAGTCAACGGTAACTTAGCGATCCCCTCCCCTGGCTTAACCACCTGACATTTATGGCAAGTGCGTACCCACCGCCTAATATCAGAAGTCATGCCAGGCCAATAGAACCGCCAAGCCAAACGCTTAGTGGAGCGAACACGCCCAAAGTGCGTAGCTGTAGAATGCCCATGACAAAACAACAACACATCATCGCGCAATGCAAATGGCACGACGATCTGCAGGCGACTGCGTAGGTCTTCACCCACTACCTTCCACCTGCAGAGCACACCCTCACGCAGTTCCAGCAGAGCCCATTGATTCACAATCTTACGAGTCTCCGCATTCTCCACCGCCAGCTCGTCACGCAGAGGTTTCGAGCGGCCCCCCCCCAACCACCTGATTATACGCAGGATGGAGGGATCTTGGCGCTGCGCCAAGCGAACTTCCGATAACGTCCAAAGCTCATCATCATCTATATCCGCCAAGACGCATCGCAGAAATTGCTGCGAGTACACAATTATGCGCGCCACAGTCCGTGCAATCACCCCGGCCGCACTTCCGCACCGGGATCCTACTCAGACTATCTGCGTTGATATGATCCACCCCTTTTCTGTACACAATATGCTCATTCGTCACACCGTACTCAGATAAAGTGGCCAACCAACGCCCCATCATCCCCTCCGCCTCCTTGAAATTTAACAACCAACGAAGAGAATGATGATCAGTCCGGATAATAAAATCCGACCCTATCAAGAAATGTTTCCACTTCCTGCTATACACGACGATAGCCATCAACTCACGCTTCGTCGTGCAGTAATTCCGCTGCGCTTTATTAAGTTTATTACTCGCAAAAAGACAACGGGACCTCTACCCCATCCTGCACCTGACTTAACACGCCCGAGATTGCAAACCCCGACGCATCAGTGTCCAGAATGAACCGCCCCACCGCTCGCGGATATCGCAGCACCGGGGTCTGAGTAAAGGCACCTTTCAAGCCCAGAAATGCCGCCTCCTGAGCGTCGCCCCACACAAATTTTATTTTTTTCGCGGTAACGACCAAGTCCTGCAAAGGAACAGCCAACCGCGCAAAATCAGCAATGAAATCGCGATAATATGACACAAACCCAAGAAATGATCTCACTTCCTTCATATCCTCAGGTCTGGGCCACCCCGCAATTGCAGAGAGCTTTTCCGGGTCTGCCTTAATCCCTTTCGCAGAAACCACCCGCCCCAGGTACTGCGTCTCACGCCTAAAAAGTCGACACTTTGAAGCCTTGAGTTTCAGCCCATAGGAACGTAAACGATCAAACACTGCTTGAAGTCGCTCACGACATTCGATTAGCGTCCGACCAAAGACAATGATATCATCCAGATACACCAAGCAAATCTTCCACTGAAGACCAGCCAGCATATCCGTCATCATCTTCTCGAACGTGGCTGGAGCATTACAAAGCCCAAACGGCATCACGTTCCACTCGAATAAGTCTAAGTGAGTGCTAAAAGCAGTCTTAGCAATATCCTCCGGATCCATCGCTACCTGATGATACCCAGATTGCAGATCCAGAGTGCAAAACCACTCATTACCCCCTAAACTCTCGAGCGACTCGTCTATGCGCGGTAATGGGCAGAGAGCGTGTATACAGATGAGAGAGACAACTCCCGCGAAAATCGGTAACACAGGCTACAGTGGCGTTCCTGGCGGTTAGTGTTGAACAAGCTTTGAGTTTGCCATACGTGTAGTGCAAAACATTTGTTTTTATTCAAAATTAATAGAAATGCAGAAGCCTAACCTTATCGATTTAATATAATCCTTTTGGTAAACATGTTTTCTATATGTGTACTAAGCGGCTTGTTTCTATTTGGTGTAGTTTTAGAGATATTTCACTTTTTCTGTAGGAACATTGCACACGACCATTGACAATGCCTTGAGTTTGCCGTACGCGTAGTGAAAAACGTCAGTTTTATTCCAAATTAATAGAAATCCAGAACCCTAACCATATCAATTTAATATAATCTTGTTGGTAAACATGTTTCCTATGTGTATTCCAATCAGTTTGTTTCTAGGTGTTGTAGTTTTAGAGATATTTAACGTTTTCTGTAGGAAGATTGCTCACCGCCATTGACAATGCCTTGAGTTTGCCGTACGCGTAGTGAAAAACGTCAGTTTTATTCCAAATTAATAGAAATCCAGAACCCTAACCATATCTCTTTAATATAATCTTGTTGGTAAACATGTTTCCTATGTGTATTCCAATCAGTTTGTTTCTAGGTGTTGTAGTTTTAGAGATATTTAACGTTTTCTGTAGGAAGATTGCACACGACCATTGACAATGCCTTGAGTTTGACAGCTGTGTCATATACTGTTCAACAACCACCACTTGGAGCGCCACAGTCGGCATCTGTTACATGGTGTAGTATGGGAGTTGTCCCTCTCATCTGTATACACGCTCTCTGTAATGGGTAAGCATTTTTCCGCGTCACAGTATTGAGTTTTTTGTAGTCAATGCAAAAACGGATAGAACCATCTTTCTTCTTGACTAAATGGACAGGTGAACTCCACGGCGAATCACTACTTCTAATCACCCCACTATCCAGCAGCTTATGCAGCTGGGTCGTTCTCAGAAACTGTGTACCACTTGAGGTAGTCTACTAGAAATGCATATTTCAAAGAAACCCTTTATTGGAGTGTCAATATTTAGATTTCATCAGTTAGCCAAATAATGTGGGAGATAGTTTAGATCAAAAGTAAATGTTAATATTGTGTATTATGTATCTTATTGGGATGGATGTAGCTAAATACATAGAAAATTACATCACTAATTTGTGACATTGTCAACAGCATTGAAAATAAAGTGTCACAAACTTAATGAAAACCTCTGAACAACAGCTCATTTCACTTCAAATGGTCATATACAATGTCTTCATTAAGTTGAAGACATTTATTTCTAAAAAAAAAATTTAAATGATGAAATAGTTAACATTTTCTGGAGTCATTAACATCGTAACATTTCGTTTCCACTTGCAAATACTATGAAACTCTGTATCAAACACTGAGTACAGATACAGTACAGGAATTATTTTCACCATTTGACACTATGCATGGACCCAGTTATGGTATAGTAAAAGATAAATCCTGAAATTGCCCCTAAACATTGAAATTTGAGCCGAACATTTGTGTAAAATTGTTTGTTTCCACTTTGTTACTCTGCTATTCCGTTACTCTGCTAATATTTTCTTGCTTTTCTCTTTAATATTCACAAATAAGACAAAACCATAGCAATGAGGTTTCAAATTATTATTACTACTGTTTATAAAGCAAGTGGCATGTGAAATGTCCTAAAAATGTCAAGTTTTGTGTGGAAAATATTTGATTTTGGAGTCAGATTGGTTTCCATGCTATACTGCTATTTATTGGGTGTGAGCATCATTTGACCTACTTAAAAATGCCAGAATATGTTTATTTTCAATTATTCAGATGCAAAAGGACATACACATTGAGGAAACTTGCTTATAGGACTTTGGCAGCATTTTGATTTTCTGGTACTGATGTCACACTATTGGTACACAACTTCTGAGAACGACCCAGCTCCATCTCCAGTGCCTCTTTCTTCGAATGCACGAAACGCCGATAGGGAATCCTAAAAGCAGCAGACTCACCGACATCAATGCCATGCTTCACCACCTCAGTCCAGCCCAACGTCTCACCAGGCACCGCGAAAACCTGAATATTTCTACCCAGAAAGTCCACAACCTGCGAGCGGTCAGACTCATCCACCACCTCACACCCCATAGCCAAAGGTATAAGATGGGTAGGCAAGCTTCCATTAAGGGACTCAGATACCACAGAAGGCGCCACGCACTCCTCCGTCGTACCAAAAGTAACCGTCTCGGTAACCTCCCCCAATGCAGCAACGCCCACTTCCCCTCTACTACTCACAACACTAGAGGGGCAATCAAGCTGCGCCGCCCGCGCGACACGCAGCTCGGGCCAACCACTACCCCAATTACCAGGTAACTGCGAACAGCTGGCCGCCCAACACTGTCTCACGGCAACCCCACCCACTGGGTCAACTGCGCCAACCGCTGACTCAATGACCTCGTTGCTGCAAACCATGTTTACACCGGAATGTTTGGTCAACTCCGCCCTAGCGTATTCACAATGAACCTCACCAAAGTCAGTAGCCTCACTCAACACCCCGATAGTCGTACCCTTACGTAACCTAACCGCATACCGATTCGGATTAAACAACGGTACCACTGAGCCAACAGGACTCCCCACTAGCGTATTCTGACCTACTAATCCCAGTTCATGCAATTCTGAGACCATCGGTTCAAATAGGCTCTGGTGATCACCGTCAACCCCTACAGCTGATATTTTAACATCACAGCCGGTCATCGGCGCAATGCGAATATCTTGCGCAACAGCAGACACAGTCTGACTATCGTGACACAATTCACACTGCACCGTGAGTTGATACGGATATTGAAGATACAAGCTGCCTGCCCGACGCAGTTCACAACCATAATACTCCAAAAATTCCTCACCTAAAATACCATCTTCTGAAATATCGGAAACAGTAGGGGCATAATGAAATATTTTCCCCCCGATCTCCAGAGATAGTATGGCTTGTCCGTACTGCTTGAGTGGTGCACCGGTGACAGTGACAGGCTTCACGCTATTATCGAAAAACACCTTATCACCGTCCAACTTATCGAAGAATTTTCGTCCAACACATGTGACCGCAGCCCCACTGTCTATTAAAAAATACCCGATAGTCCCTCTAACACACACTCTCACATACCACCGTTTTCCGTCCAAAGTCCAGAAAGTGGAATCCACGAATAAGCGTTTACCACAAGTGTGAGACAGGTCGCACCCCTGACGCTGTACTATAAATTGCATACAGTCGTCCAAAGGCGCGGGAGCCAAAGCAGAAACGCAACGCGCTATCTGCTCCATGCCATCCCACAATACCGACTCCACTGGGATAGAATCACCAGGGGCGATCACCGGCGGTCCCGCGCTAGCATCAGACTGCACACCGGCTTCCTTGATAGTCAACACCGCATCCGCTTTGGCGGTATCCGGGCTTGCCAATTGGGTTGGGCCTACGCCCAAATGGTCCAACCCTAGGCGTTTAAATTAGGCTTAGCCTTAACGTCCCTGTCCTTACGGAGACGCGCCAACCTCGCCCGATCAACACCCGAGTTGTCCCTACCCTCGCGATCACCGGCTATCACAGCCTCCTCGAGAGTACGTTTTACTCCAGTACATTGTATAGGCCAATGACCGAAAGCAAAGCAACGACCACATTCGTGATCACGAGCACGCATATCTTTCTTAGCTACACGCCTGCGCGCAGATAACCCAGATGAGTTACCCCCACCTGTTGCTACCTGCCCCGCAGATTTCTGCTCCCCTATCACATCGCGCATCCACCCCTGGACCAGCGCCTTAGTGATAGGCGGCGACTGATAACCTCCCCCCCGCGCTCGTACGGAAATTGCCACCCTCACGATAGCCACCACCCGACGAACCGCGGAAAGAATTACCACCGCGATAGCTCCCCCCAGAACTCCCCCGAGAGAAACCACCACTGCCACCACGCCGAGGATCCCGTGGCGCATTATACGCAGCCACCTCAACCTCGAACTCACTATCCGACTCATCTGATAGTCGAATAGCCTCCACCGCAGTCGACCGGCCAGCACGCAGTGCCTTGGCGCAGTAATCGTCGACTACTTCAAACATCTCCTCCAGAGATGACTTGCCCGGCCTGCCACCGGTAATAGGCGGCACGCTGCTCCCCCCGGATCCATGAGTGAGCACACAAAACGCTCGACTATCTTAGTCTCGATCGCACGCTCACTCATCCCCGTATCTCTCGCAGCCTCCCGCCCATCAACCTGCAGTTGCAGACCGTACGCACGGTACGATCCATCACGAGCAGTCTGGACGCGCTTCTTCCACTGATACCAGCGTGCCATGGGGTCCACTGGTCGGAACTTATACGAGATGATGGGAAGCAACTCCCTCATCGTCGTTAACCCATGACGCCTCCACGCATCCACGCAGTCCTGCGCCGGCCCCCCCCCTCAACAGAGGCAACAGCTGAATGAGAGCCACCCTCTCATCCCACATGTTCGACCGCATATCCAACGTAAAGTCCCGCCACCAGATATTCCATTCCTGCTTAATACCCGTGAATGGCTTAGGACGCAGCGTCGGAATCCGCGCAGAACCTGCCACAGGATACCTTAAAACATTCTCATCCAGCTCCAACGTATCCCGATTACACGACTCCCATCCGGCCCCCCCCCCCAATCGAAGCAGGCTCCCGAATAACATCCATTATCGCAGGATGATTCCGGAACAACCACATTTCTTCCACTGAGTACTGGCGACCCACAGGCAGCCCAGGCAATGACGCAATGGGTACTGCGTCACCACCCAAACCCTCCTGCTCAGGAATCCTCTCTCCCCGTACCTCCTCATGAGTCCTACCCACGTATACGGAATCCTGCACAACCCCTCTCTGATGCTGCACAGAACCTCCTCCCCGAGAACTACCATCCCCAGAAGAGGGCACAGGCTCCTTCGGACCCCCGCCTCCACCACCGCCCCCCTTAGAAGGCGCCGGCAAATGCGGCGAGCTACCCGCGGAAACCGGGCATGCACTAGGCACCGGATACTGCGTCCCACGGTCATCTAACCGCGTAGACTCAGTAACTCTCGCACCACTATCTCCAAGCCCCAAACCGCGCTCAAATGCCTGTCTTTCAGCCTGAAAATCTGCGCGCTCCCCTGCAAGGATCTCCAGAGCAGAATCCAGACCAGCCCTCTCAGCAGCTAGCAACTGTTCACATCTCTGATTTTCTCCCTGCAACTGAACATTCAGCGCCTCCCGCCTGGATAAATCCACCGTCTGCTGCATGAAAGCAGCCTCCTGCTCCTCAACCAGCAAACGGTTAGCATTCACCTCCTCCACGGCGACGCGCCGTGCCGCGGTTAGATCCGCTAAACCGCGCGCGAAGGATTCAGCATTGGACACTCTCATCTCATCCAATGCCCTCCTCTCCTCCGCCATCTGTTCAAACTGGACCCGCTTCCAAGCTCGCAGACGGCGGACACGCATCACATCCTGACGCACCGCCTCCGACTGCGATCCCGAAACCGTACGACCCATAACCGAATCATGCTCCGACCCAAATGTCAACGAGTCATCGGCTACGAGCCCTGTCTCCAAAGACGGGAAAACCTCCCTACGACAGGGAATTCGGGGATCACTGCGTCCAGCTCCCATCCCCACAGAACGGACAGCTGAACTCCCCCACGGCGAATACTCCAGCGGTACCTCGCGCATAGAACTCCCGCGTACGCCCAGACCTAAGTCATCGCGATACCCGATCGAACTACTACCCACATGTACACCCGCCCCCGAATCAGTATTGATCGACAGAGACCGCATAACATCAAGGGCGAAGCCCCCCTTCACAGCACTCCCCGCAATGCCCCCCACAGTATCATTAACATCAACTGAGAGAACATTTTGCGCTGCAGTCGATGGCGCAACATTACCTAATGCTGCGCTACCGCTATCAGAACGCGTGCTCAACTGCGTACCACCCCCACCACCCTGCATTGCCGCCGGTGTCAACAACGGCGGAATGCCCGGCGGCGGAGTGCCACTCAGCCACGCTAACTGCGCCCAATAACTATCAACGCCTTCAGCACCCACAGGCGACCGCCCCGGCACCCGTGCGGGAGTGGCTACACCCCCCCACGCACTGACCCCTGGCGGCCGTCCCCTATGACGCCGGCGCCTGCACTCATAATGGACGTCTTAACATCAACATTTCCCACAGGTGTTACATGAGCGCAGTGCAGTTCACTTACCAGAGAAGCGTCCGCGCCCACCGGCAATCCTACCGCGTCGGGACGCCCTGTACCATCAGTTTGGTACTGGCGCCCACTGCGCAGTTGACCCGCCGTCGCCCCTTCCATAATAAAATATTACGAAGAGACCTTACCTTCGGAGTCCATGGCCCCAGGTCCAATACTTACCCCTTACGCAGAAGGTGAGCTGGCTCACGGCACCAATGTAATGGCCCACGGCCCTCCGACTCTCTCACTCACACGGAAGAACACCAAGATTCAATCAAGTGTACGCTTCACCCTTGGTTTATTGAACCATCTGCTCTTCACGGCGTCAGTAGCTGTCTGACCCGCCCCCTGACTCGCCAGATCCCACATCAACTCTATAGGTGTGTGCGGGGGGGTGGGTCAACCACACGCAGTAGAGGTCAGCCCGGCTAGGGTCTGACCGGTGGTGACCCATGCCGCCATCTAGCGCAGTGTAATGGTACTGCGCTGATGGCGTCGTAGTCTCCGCTGCTACCGCGTGATAGTAGAGCTCATGTTCAGACTACTACACTACTATGGGTAAATACTTGGTAGGTTCCCCTTCCTTTCCAAGGTGACTGGCCACTTACTCATCTTTGTCAGAGTATGCCCTGATGAGCCACATCATCTTGTTGTTACACCTTCAAAGTTATTGATCTTCTAACTCATCTGCTGCTCCAGTCTTCATATACCTATAATAAAACAAACTTCCGAGCGTATGGAGTGTGCGGTCCCCCAGGCGTAGCGGATGCTGGGAGCCCCCCCCCCCCCCCCCACAACGGGGGGGGGGGGGGCGCAATACACTGCATACCATATTACACGCGATAAGGGGCTTATCATATCCATAAATGTATATATGAAACTGAATTTCGTAGGTGAGGGCGATTCTATTTGAAGGGAGGAGGTTTTATTTCAAATATATATTCGGAGAGGGAGACAATTTTGAGGGGGGCGATTCTATTTCATGACACCGACCACCGCCTCTGCGCATGGGCGGCTCGTCCCTACCCACAGGCCGCAATGGCCACTGCTGGTCCGTCAGAGGATGCGGTTATCGGTCCGAGCAACTCACCGGTAGTACAAATATCAAGTGGGGTTATATTCCATCTTGAGGCCATCTCTGAGCTATGAGCAACAACCATCTCTGGGACTGACGTTTGACATTACCGGGAATGACCTTGTACATTACTGGGAATGACCTCTAACATTACTGGGGCTGACCTCGAACATTACTGAGACTGACCTCTATCACAACTGGGACTGACCTCAAACATTACTGGGACTGATTATGGTGAATGACCTCGAACAGTACTGGGACTGACCTCTAACATTACTGGTGAGGATAACCTATATACATTAGTGTGAGTGACCTCTAACAATACTGCGACTGACCTCAAACAATTACTGAGACTGACATCTATCGCTACTGGGACTCACCTCAAACATTACTGGGAATGACCTCGAACAGTACTGGGACTGACCTCTAACTTTACGGGCGAGAATAACCTGTATACATTACTGGGGTGACCTCTAACAATACTGGGACTGACCTCAAACATTACTGAGACTGGCATCTATCGCTACTGGGACTGACCTCAGATATTACTAGGAATGACCTCAAACATTACTGAGACTGACCTCTAACTTTATTGGGCATGATCTCTAACATTACTGGGACTGACCTCTAACATTACTGGCGAGAATAACCTCTATAGATGACTGGGACTGTCCTCTAACATTCTGGGACTGACCTCAAAGATTAATGAGACTGATCTCAAAGATTACTGAGACTGACCTCTATCGCTACTGGGACTGACTTCAAATAGTACTTGGAATGATCTCTAACTTTACTGGGAATGATCTCTAACATTACTCGGAATGACCTCTGACATTACTGGCGAGAATAACCTCTATACATTACTGGGACTGACCTCTAACATCACTGGTGGGAGTGACCTCTAACTTTACTGGGGCAGTATAAAGACAACTTAATAAGTGAACTAAAATAAGATCGGGTAAGTGAACTAGTACAACTGAGCTAGGTAAGCGAACCAATGTAAACAATTATACTGGTTAAAGGAATCAGGAGTATTAACTGAAATTAATAGCCTAGGTATTGCTTATTCGCCCATTACATTAGGCTATTTAAATCAACTAAATTGACAAATTTCCCATGACTTTGCTGGCTCATTTAATTCATCCCAGTGCTTGCTGGTTGAAACAAAATGCAATGCAAACAATCACTAAGAGGCCCAGTCGGCAGAACCCAATCCCTTTGTACAATTCCCCCCCCCCCCCCCCCCCACCATCCCGGTAGTCAGAAGGAAAGGCGTAGAATTTCCTCAAATTTGACTGAAGGCATCCATTTCCTGCCCACCAGCGGGTCCCTGTTATTACTCGAATGTTCCACTAAATTCTCCAGGAACCGGCTAAGAAAACGGAAACCATTGATGCCGACCCTCCAGCGTTTGTGTTTTGCTAACAATTCACTGTCGATGCCATTATTATGTGTTGTGTCAGTAGATGAGCCTACTATTTCTGTTTTATGTTAAATGTTACTTAAGCAATTACACACTTATAGAATAATAATATATGTATGTAATACAATTAAGAATTATCAAGTGATGGGATATTCGGCATAGAGAGGGACTCAAACCCAGATTTCTGCCATTGCAGGGCAAGCATTCTAACCATTTCCACTATCTAGGCTCCATGATCGATCAAGCTATCCATTCCTACTCGTGTAACATACCCCTTGCATAAGAAGTCAGTGCAGACTCCTAATGCAGGTGGTAGACCATGGGATCGTGGGTTCGAACCCTGGTCGAGTCAAACCAATGACTTAAAAATTGTTACGTGTTGCTTCCTAGCCAGGCGCTCGGCATTATTAGGATAGGGCAAGGACTGATTTGCTCAGTGTCAGGATAATGTGACTGAGTGGTCATTATGCTGGCAACCTGGTCTCCCAGTGGGGTAGCACTATACAGTCGCCATGAGTGCACTCTGTCACAAGTCGGTACCCGTCCTGATATGACCTTAGATATTGCTAGGACGTAAAACAACAAACACACCTAATACAGGGTAAGTGGGATTGCTCTGGTTGAATAAAGCTGGTCGTACATTGGACGGTGGTTTGTACTGAATCCAGATGCTCTGGTTGAATAAAGCTGGCCATACATTGGACAGTGGTTTGTGCTGAATTCTGATGCTGTGGTTGTATAAATTTGGTCGTATATTGGACAGTGGTTTGTGCAGAATCCAGATGCTCTTGTTGAATAAAGCTGGTCGTACATTAGATGGTGGTTTGTGATGAATCCAGATGCTCTGGTTGAATAACGCTGGTTGTACATTGGACGGTGGTTTGTGCTGAATTCTGATGCTCGGGTTGAATAAAGCTGGTCATACATTGGACGGTGGTTTGTGCTGAATTCTGATGCTCGGGTTGAATAAAGCTGGTCTTACATTGGATGGTGGTTTGTGCTGAATCCAGATGCTCTTGTTGAATAAAGCTGGTCATACATTGGACAGTGGTTTGTGCTGAATCCAGATGGTCTGGTTGAATAAGGCTGGTCATATATTGGACGGTGGTTTGTGCTGAATCCAGATGCTCTGGTTGAATAAAGCTAGCCGTACATTGGACAGTGGTTTGTGCTGAATTCTGATGCTGTGGTTGAATAAAGCTGGTCATACATTGGACGGTGGTTTGTGCTGAATTCTGATGCTCTGGTTGAATAAAGCTGGTCATACATTGGACGATGGTTTGTGCTGAATTCTGATGCTCTGGTTGAATAAAGCTGGTCGTACATTGGACGGTGGTTTGTGCTGAATTCTGATGCTCTGGTTGAATAAAGCTGGTCGTACATTGGACAGTGGTTTGCACTGAATCCAGATGCTCTGGTTGAATAAAGCTGGTCGTACATTGGATGGTGGTTTGTGATGAATCCAGATGCTCTGGTTGAATAAAGCTGGTCGTACATTGGACAGTGGTTTGTGCTGAATCCAGATGCTCCGGTTGAATAAAGCTGGTTGTACATTGGATGGTGGTTTGTGATGACTCCAGATGCTCCGGTTGAATAAAGCTGGTCGTACATTGGACAGTGGTTTGCGTTGAATCCAGATGCTCCGGTTGAATAAAGCTGGTCGTACATTGGACAGTGGTTTGCGCTGAATCCAGATGCTGTGGTTGAATAAAGCTGGTCGTACATTGGATGGTGGTTTGTGATGAATCCAGATGCTGTGGTTGAATAAATTTGGTCGTACATTGGACAGATATTTCGCTGAATCCCGATGCTGTGGTTTCAATCACACCGTGTCTAACTCTTTCAACTCAGAAGGACCGAACGTGGTGACTAAATCGGTAGAGCGCAGGCTTCTCGTGTGGGAGTTCGAATCGCAGCCGAGTAAAACCTCTAAAATTGATACTTCTTTCTACCTAGCATGGATTTGAGCATCAATAGGATGGCCCAAGGACTGGTTAGTTTAGTATCAGGATAATGTGACTGAGTGGGATATCGGGGCATAGTGCAACTGGTGTCCTGGTGAGGCAGCACTATAACGTCGCCATGAGTGCGCACTGTCACAAGCCGGTACCCATCCTGATATGCTCTTAGATGTTGCCAGGACGTAAAACTCCAACAACCAACCATCCAACTACCATGAACATGTACTTCATTCCCACAGCGTGATGCTTCACCGAAGAAAAATACTTTTCCTCTCATTTCAAATTTTAAACTTAAAAGGAAAATAAAGAAACAAACCAAGATCCGGGAATCTCGGGACTCATCCGACGCCGAAATGATTATGCACATGTGGTATCGGGGCTTATTTCGACCGGGCTCGGCGTCATCGATTGGCGGGGATGGATAATGTAACTGTCAGGACTCTGGACAGCAGGTCAGTCCTACTTACGGCACCCTTGTTTTGGGTGCCGTAAGGAGGTCTGACGGCACCCAGTGTAGATGAATGCCAATATTAGAGCGGGGTCATGCTGCGCAACAACCAGTGCCTTGGCGAAGCGTCGTTCCGAGTAACTAAAGACGGGACAAAATTTGCACCAAACACCAGTATGCCACATAGATACACATGGCACCTTAAACAAAACCCAATGTATGAACATATAGCTAGCGATATCGCCCAGACGGGATGACCAACTGAGTTGAGCATCCATCTCCAGTTTTGGTAGATCGTGGGATTCGAACCCATGGGTCGGAGCGCTGGTCGAGTCAAAGCAATGACTTGAAAATTGATACTTGTCGCTTCCTAGCCAGGTGCACTGCCTTACTGTGATAGGGCAAGGACTGGTTGGCTCAGTGTCAGGATATCGTGACTGAGTGGGATATCAGGTCATGGTGCTGACGGCCTTGTCTCCCAGTGGGACAGCACTATACACATTGCACTGGCAATGCCAAGGATCAGGCTAGGTAACGATGAGTATACAGTTTTAAGTCATTTGTTTGATTCCACTGGATTTGAACCCCGTCGACTCAAACCAATGACTTACAAAATTGATACTTGTCGCTTCCTAGCTTGGTGTTCAGCATTAATAGGATAGGGCAAGTACTGGTTAGCTCAGTGTCAGGATAATGTGACTGAGTGGGATATTGGGTCATGGTTCTGGTGGCCTGATTTCCCAGTGGGGCAGCACTATACAGTTTCCATGAGTGTGCACTGTCACAAGTCGGTACCCATCCTGATATGATGGGAATGTTGCCAGGATGTAAAATTCCAACAACCAACTTGTCTTCTTCTGTGGTATTTTTGAGAATTAAATTAAACAAACACAATTAAGCTTCATTACTGGTGGTGCTATTGACGAGTGCTCCTCATCAGTATTTATCGGCCGTACATGACTCGCATTAACTTTAAAGTCGGATAATTCATTTGTGAGCAGGTAGCACAACGGGGCAGGTGGTATTTGTGTTATTCCACGCGTTATACCGGAAGCACTGTTTTGCTAAAAGTTCTGTTCAGGAACTGATTATTACATGAGATGATTGAGTAATTTGGTATGAAGTGCTCTCATATTGACCTAGTTACAATAGTGAGTGACTTACCTTTTAAACTAACCTGCATTATTGGGCTGGTAAGAAGTTCCCTCATAATGACTGAGTTACAGAAGTGAGTGACCTACTTTTTAAACTAACATGCAGTGGTCTGGTAAGAAGTTCCCTTTATAATGGCATAGTTATATAATTTTCTGACCTACATACTGGGCTTACTGAATTGCATTAGTCTGTTGAGAATTACCCTCATAATGAGCTAGTTACAATATTGACTGACCAACCTTTTGGCCTTTCTAACCTGCATTGATCTGTTGAGATCTTCCCTCGTAATGACCTAGCTACAATAGTGACTGACCTAGTTGCTCGCCTAACTAACCTGAATTAGTCTGATGAGAACCTCCCTCATACAATTGACGTCAGCAACCATTGCAGCTGCCATAGCAACAGGGGTAATTGTGTCAGTAAATTGGACTCGCCTTCCTCTTCTGAGGCAGGCCTAACACAGGCCACTAATGTTTGTCGGAAAACATCTGCAACTTAAAGACCGGACTCTGGACAGCAGGACAAACAGGCCGGTACCCAATTAACACCCTGGTCTCCTAGCTTTATTTGTGAGAGACTTAAGGAGGTCACGTGGTGCTATCCGCAATGTTGACGTTAATGACCCTTCCCAGTGAACATCAATTACTGCGCGGATTGAGTGCCGCCATGTTGTTTCTGACCATGAAGTGGTTTTTGCAAACATTACCAGTTGCTATGGTGATTGATCTATCAATCACTATCTCTAATGGTTTGAACTATTTGTATTGAGTTGTTTTATTTCTTGGTATTATCTAAGGTGATATCAGTATGGGTATCGACTTGTGACAGTGTGACTCATTCATGGTGAGTTTATAGTGCTGCCCCACAAGCCACCAGCACCATGACCCGATATCCCTCCCACTTAGTCACAGTATCCTAACACTTAGCTAACCAGTCCTTGCCCTATCCTATTAATGACGAACGCCAAGCTAGGAAGTGACAAGTATGCGCTTTGCATTAATAGGATAAGAAAAGGACTGGTTAGCACAGTATCAGGATAATGTGACTGAGTGGGATATCAGGTCATGATGTCACCTGCCTAATCTCCCAGTGGGGCAGCACTATAAAGTACCCATGAGTGCACACTGTGATAAGTCGGTATCCGTCCTGATATGACCTTAGATGTTGCTAGAACGTAAAATAACAACACAGAAACAAGCCTGTTTAAATGTTGGCGGAAGTCCCCCCCCCCCCACCCTCACCCTCACCCTCACCCCACTCACTACCTCGCTGCTCTTCCTTGTTTTGTATTCTATATAACCCAGTGCCAGTAATGGGTGTGTGCACTGCTTATTTTAAATGAAGACTCAGCTGAAATGTGACGCCATTTGAAGATATTAAAGACTCCGCACAATAAAAATAGTCCGACACACGCCATTACTTAGTCGGTTGAAATGGCAGAGAGGTTTGTGAGTCGAGAGGCATTCTCACCATTCTCTCCATTCTCACCATACTCACCATTCTTACTATTCTTACTAGGTGCTTGGCCGGCCCTGGACCTTTAGCATATGTCCCTGGTTAGCCGCAATCGGCAAGACCAAAAGCAAGTGCTCTTTAACACAAAATTAGGCTATATAACGGGATCGACCTGTAAGTGGATAATCACAATAACAATCACGTGGCCGTCCCTACTGTGTAGCCAATCACGCGCTAATAGCGTTGAAACAAAGTCCTCAGCCACACTTTTCCTCTCTGCATCTACTCCTTCCTGCCAACTGGCTGGCGGCATAGATTCCTAGGCTATTCTTGTATAAAGGCTGGTGATTTGTTTGAGTGTGTGGGCTTTTTTTTTGGTTAAAAACAATATTTTAGCATAAAGCTGCGTCAGCTTCACCGCCATCATATATTCTCTGTGGGATTCAAACACACGGGTTCGAACCCTGGTTGAATCAAGCCAATGCCTTAATAATTTATACTTGTTGCTTCCTAGCCAGCCGCTCGCATTATTTGGGTAAGGCAAGGACTGGTTGGCCTAGTGTCATAGCATAATGTGACTGAGTGGGCTGTCAGGTCATGGTACTGCTGGCTTGGAATCCCATTGGGGCAGCACTATAAAGTGACCATGAATGCAAACTTTCACAAGTCGGTACCCGTCTTGATATGACCTTAGAAGTAAAACACCAACAACCAACCAACCTATTTTCACCGACTTTTAGCTGCTACCTGCCTACATCGATACCCTTTATAAAAACACTGATGCTCTGCCGCTGTGAGCACCCTATGTGATTACAAAACTCTCCCCCGTCATTTCACCTGTGATGCAATTAGCCTAATCAATTTAACCATGTCTGGAAAGAGGAAGGAAAACTAGTCACAAGGATGAACAGTGAATAAGTTGTGCTTTATTGGCAGCAACTCCTGTCATCCCCCTTACATGTGACCTAACACCTGTACTCCTCATATACTGCCCACACTATGTCTCATTGTCACTTTAGCCTGTATATTGAAACAGTGCCCATAACCCATGGGACAGGAGTCCTATGGCTGTGGATGCACTCAATTTGAATATCTGAATTTGGATAGCATCAGACAGAGTGTCTGGGGTCCTGCTCTACAGTAGGTGTATCTCACTCAAGAGCCAGGATGAGAGTGATTTTCCTTCAGTGTGTCTGAGTCAAAATCTTGAATAATTAATTAGTTGAGACTAGTGTGTGGTCAGGATAGGCCAAGGGAGTCAGGTGACTGGACATTCCCCAGCCAGCCAATGAGACACTCCCCACAGACTTGGTGGGTGACCACCCCATTAGGGGCTGTCACTCAAACCAGCTGCAGGTGGTGTACTCTATACATATGCAAATTAGGCAGGTGGGTCAGTCAGTGGTCTTGGGTGGACAGGATCTTGCAACAATTACAGATATTGTATATAGTAAAATCATTCTTTTCCTCTTTTGTATTCTTTATGAACACATAGAGAACATTTCAATCATCATGTACTGTTTCTTGCAAAGGAGCTCTTTTCATTAACTCCAAACATCATATATAACAGATAGTTTACATCATTCAGCATCATAGACATTTCCGTCAACTCCACTCATACTATATAACATATAGTTTACCTCACTCAGCATCATGTACAATGGGAGTGGGATTCTATTGATTTTGATTACTTTTAGTTTACATAACTTAAGTCCCACTCCGACATCCAAGAATACTAATGCTCTCTGCCAATATATAATTCTTAACCGAAAATCCGCATATTTTTACAACGTCCCTCTTCCATTTCTACTTGTGCAAAACCATCAAGAAAAATGGAAGCCCTTAAACATTACGCCGTTTTCGGTTTAAGCGAGAGCGAGTGCCATACAGTGGAGTAATTATGAGTTATCGAGAGACTTTGTACTCTGTACCACTTATGAGTTGTCATGTAAACTCTTGTACCAATTACGAGTTGTCGACACTTTTGTATTTTACTTCGGTAGATTCTCCACTGTATTGGCTACTCCTCCCTTAGTCACTGTTTTAACCGTCTGGCTATTTCGTCCCCGCTAAAGGCAAGCCTTCGTGTTACTTTATATAATTATTTCCATGTGAATTTCTCGGGCCGGCCGCGGGCCGCTGCTGCCCCTCGTCCCGCATGCAGGTAGTCCGTGTCTGTCGGTGTACTTCTCGGGCTAAAGTCGGCCAGCCAGAGTATCGCCTAAATACGGCGGTGTGCCACCACCCGTATATGTTAGTACAAAGCGATTATTTAATTGTTTCCACTACTGGCTGGTCTACTCGCCTTACAGTGTATTTAATATGTTTGAATTGATCCAGAACTAAGCAGAGGCGCTAGTGTCTCTGCTACTGTCACTGATAATCAGCCTACGTTAATGTCTTATTTTAGCCAAGAAGATCTATACGTTAATTCTGTTAATATGTCTGTTCCAATCTCCCCGCAGATGGGCTAAGTAGCTGCGTAAGGCCTAGTTAGGCTCAAGGCCCTTAATTATATATATAAAGTATTCCAATGTTAGATTCGACCATAGCGGTTTACTCCATAGAAAACTGGAGGACAGTAAAGAATGCAAGGAACGTTCCAATTTACTTTTCCAAGAGCTCACGGCTTTGTTTATTCTTAGCCAAACTAACATTCGAGTAACGTACATAGTGTAGAAACATGTTGCAAACCCTTCCCCTACAGTTTAATGTCAAACAACTTTGGAATTTAGATAAAATAGGCCTAAATCTCGGCTAAAACATCAGAGCGTCATAAAGTACGTCTGATCGGTATGGCCCCGAACGCCCGACCTCCTTTCGTTGCCAGGCGAGTCGCAATTCGCGTCTCCTACAAACGCTTTACGGCCGGAAACCCCGTCGCCCATGAATGTTTGGGCATTCGCGGTCTGCCATGGCGAGTAGCCCGTATTTCCAAATACGGGTTAATCGGTGCACGCCCGTGAATGCCATCAGGCTGGCAGTCTCGCCCACTTCACTGCTCCCCCAGACGAACAGCAAGTATTGATGTTCGTCTAACAACGGCAAAGTGGGCGCGACTACAACGGTCTGCGGACGTAGCAAAAGAAATAAAATTAACCCCGTGAATCAGCCCGGCGTCCTGCAAGCAGTGCCGGAGGCAGGGCCCGTATATAACCTTGACTTCTCGTTGTGTATTTAACCTGGAAAGAAACGACCAGGAACCTGGCCACATAGTATTGACATAATTTATTACACGAATAAAAGAATTTTTTTATCCGTGTCTTGTACATCTTGTTTTATTATAACTAGTAATATAGTGAAATTTGGTACCGATTAGTTAAGCGATGAACTTACAGATATAGCTTTAGGAGCTAACTGAGATGGTATTTTTATAATGGAATAAATTCAGCATGTATTCGGCCCTACGAGGGTATACAGCTCATCATTAAATATTCCATTATTATTTTTTTTTTTTTTTTTAGTACTATATTTTGGTGCACCTATAGGTGTGTAGTATTTTCTTTTTCTTTTTATTTCACACCATTTTTTTATTTTTTTTGTGCCCCGATGGGTGTGTAGTATATTTTCTCACACCACCCCTTTTTTTTTCTTTTTTTTATTATTATTTTTTTTTTTAGAATAAATATTCGCTATATATATAGCGGGGAGCTGTGAGCTCGGGTAACGACTTAATAGTAACAATTACCCCCGCAACTCGGTGCAAGGGGCCATCCGCTATATAACAGTTGTTTCCCCACCATGCCGTCTAAACTATACAACAAGTAGCACATTTGGCAGGAGTGCTCTACTTAGACACGGTGGGACTGCGCTAAATGAATAATGATATTTACTTTATATATTGACCGTGTCCCAGTGACTATATGCGGTCGTCCGTTATACCTGACCAGGTCGTACTAAACGACATTCATATTATGTGTCCAAAAGGTGTAGTGACTCTTTTTACAAACGTACACACGCAAGTGCAATTAATTTACGGGCCACACATATACATGAAAAGGTCGTACTAAACGACATTTACATATCCTGAGTAGGAGACGTTTAATACTATAAGAACTGTAGGCACGGAAGTGTGATGAATCTATGGGTTATACTTTCTCCCGTGAGGGTTGTACCAAACGACATTTACATTGTCCGTCCAAGGTGTTTAATGAGTATTTATACCATGTGTACCTACGCAAGCCTTTTAACTCGCGGGCCGACTCTGTCGGAGCCTGTCAAACTGGGTAGTCCTAAGCTTACGGGCAAATTAATCGGTATCTTCTACTCCAACTAGCGACTAATGGAAGAAAATAACGTGGCCATTTCCAGGGTTGAAACCATTTATTTCTTATCTTCCCCAGGGGAAGGAAATAACGTTAGCCAGTTCCAACGATGAAGCTAGTTATTTCTCGGCCCCCCCCCGTTAGTACCCAGACTAGTTGGTGCCCCCCATGGCCCTGGAAGAACTACCTAGAAATTTCCCGTGCCCCGTAATTTCCCGATCCTACATACCCAGTCGACCCCTGGCTACCGATCAAGTCGGACCACGATCGACCACAGTCAATGACTCATAATACTGTTACATTAAGTTTTATACGGAGACCTACCATACCATAGCATATAACAATTATAATACGACGAATAACATAAGGCAATATGGGGAAGTTGCACAAGGGAAAGGGCGAAATATTATGGAAATTTAAGAAAGATCAAGATGGAGAAGAAAATACGGACCTCTGGCAACTCATGCAATGTTGCAACGAGCTGCGGGTTGTCTTTTCTCTAAGAATTCAAGAGAACTATTTGGATTACACCGTTGTCTGGGGGGGTGCCCTGCCATGGTTAACTAAACCAGACAATAACAGTTTGTTGATCTGGAATTTAAACCTTGGTTAATGGTTTGTTACCTGCCTAAAGACGGCTTAATATATCCTAAAGAAGTTTACTGTACGAATAAAATCACCCAAAAACACCAATTTTAATAGTTTAATACCTGCCGAGGATCGGCCTAAGAGATGTTAAGTTTTTATTTTGGATACTTAGTGGGTTAATGCTTGCCGAAACCCGGCCTAATTTAAGTTAAATTTTTGTTTTAGGATTTTAAATTGCAATCTATTAATCCCAACGCGGTGGGTGAGCCACCTATTGTGGCCTAATATTTTCCCAATTTAGTAGTGGGCAACAAGCGCAAATGAAAACGGGTCACCGCAGTAAAATTCCGGAGCATTCGCGGAATTCGTGTTTTGGTATGGTGGTTATCACCGGTTAGCAGTGTAGGTATGGACCCAATATGGTGCCAACACACGGACCGGGGGGCGCCCGGCCATGGTCTTACTTACCGTACACAACAGTTGATAATCCGAGGGAGGAGCGGGCCGTTTTTTTTTCTTGGGAGAGCCAAATGCCAAACAATAGATGCGGTAATCAACATGCAACTGAAGAAAAGCCCGCTAATATGGAGAAACACACATATCAATTGCAAGTGATGTCCCGGTTTCGGAGCGGCCGACACCTGGTAATGGATCGGGACGAACCCGTAAAAAAATCTACATTACCAGAAAAATAATAGGCTGTTGCGGGTACCTGAAATTAGGTCCTAGCGGGACTAGTGGTACTCAGAAGGAGATCATCACAGGGCTGTTGGGTTTTTGTGCAGTGCTCCCTGTTTCTCGCCAGCTAAGCTGCCTGGCGGATTGGGGCCAGACAGGCCAGGACCTGTGGAGCGACTGCCGTTAACGTCAAAGGACGGGCAAAAGGCATAACCCGGTGGGCCGCTGCCCACATCCCTCTACACCAGGAATATTCCACGAATAAACCGGAAAGAATGTCGTTTTAATTGGTTAATGTGGATACTAGTTTTTATAATACAACCCGCTTTGGAATATAATAGATGACACGACCCAAAATCGTTGCTGAGTTCCATCTTTGAACTATGCTGGTAGGTTAAAGTTGAAATATCAAGATTTCATCAAACTTTTATCACCCGATAATACGGGGTTCTACGATGGTACTACTTAGTGGTTCGCTGTACCGCGAATAATATAACACTGGACGTCGCGATATCCCTAATCGCGGGCATAGCCGTTTGGTACGAACCTACTTGCTGCTCTTTTATTTAATGGCCGTAATTTATGTTTGCGACTTTCACGGGGAACCGTGTGTCACACACCTAACTGACACTCAAGATTGACATTCAACCAAATTCCTCTTCCGCATGGAATTAATATTCTGACTACCAGACCTTATTTTGCAAATTGTATAACCAGTGAGACACACGTTTTTTTGTGTTTTTTTTTAATGGTGAACGCGTTTACACGCACCTATATAGTTCGAAAGGAGTTTTATGATATGTACTTTGTTTAGTCCAACTAATTTTACGTATCACATGCAAGCCCGCGGGAAGCCGGCTGACGTCTGTGAATTTTGGACAACAGGAGCCATTGAAGAGGGGGTGCACAAACTTTGTGTATATGCCGTGGCGACAGGGGGGGATTGCGGGGAGTGCTGTGAATGTTGGATAACATAAGCCATTGAAAGAGAGTGCACGAAACTTTGCGTACACAATCCTATACACAGAGAACTGGCGGGGAACCGTAATTTTCATGTTAGAATCTGATATGTAAGGGTTTCAAAGAAAGCCTGTATACCTGTATGGTTATAAACCACCCTCGTATTTTAGCGTAGACGAGGCGAGGTAACCCTTGATTTTATATTTGAAATCCGATACATAAAGGCTTCTTATTTTTATTATTGTTATTATTATTATAATTATTATTGTTTTGTGTTTCCATACGTCAGGTGTCAGTCACCTGGCGAAAAATATGAAAATGTTTTTTTCTTTTCGCAAAACCATCCATTATTTTATTTTAAAGTTTCACAAAACCTTCCGTTATCTTATATTCAAGTTTAATATGTAAAGGATATTATTATTATAATTATTATTGTTATAATATATTGATTTTTATTATTAAAGAAATCTTATATAGTTGTATCAATAGGTCAGGTGTCAGTCACCTGCCGAAAAAGATGAAAATGTTTTTCGCAAAACCATCCATTATTTTATATTAAAGTTTAATATGTAAAGGATATTATGATTATAATTATTATTGTTAGAATATATTGATTTTTATTATTAAAGAAATCTTATATAGTTGTATCAATAGGTCAGGTGTCAGTCACCTGCCGAAAAAGATGAAAATGTTTTTCGCAAAACCATCCATTATTTTATATTAAAGTTTAATATTTAAAGGATATTATGATTATAATTATTATTGTTAGAATATATTGATTTTTATTATTAAAGAAATCTTATATAGTTGTATCAATAGGTCAGGTGTCAGTCACCTGCCGAAAAAGATGAAAATGTTTTTCGCAAAACCATCCATTATTTTATATTAAAGTTTAATATGTGAAGGATATTATTATTATAATTATTATAGTTTTGTGTTTCCATATGTCCGTCACCTGGCGGAAAAGATGAATATGGAGTTGTTCTACCAGCCGCCAGCTGGCATACACACCCGTATACACAGAGCCATTAAAGAGCGGTGCATGTGACTCTGTGTACACAAACCCATGCACCATGAACTAGCGGGGACCCGTAATTTTACATAAAGAATATTGCTAATATGACTTGCGTTTTCGCGGGGAACCGTTTTATATGTTTGCCCTAGACCGACAACTAACTGACAACCAAGACGAGATTAGCGAGATTCGGGCAACATGACCCATTGAAGAGAGTTGCACGAAACTTGGTGCACACAACCCCACACACAGAGAACTGGCGGGGTGCCGTAACTTTTATAATAGAACCTGATATGAAAATTTGATAGTTGAGTTGCAAGACACTGCAGCAGCTGAGAATGTGTCACTCATCGAGAAGTTGGTGGTTTAAAGACATCCTGTATAGTAAACTAGTACTTCAGGAAGTTTTGACAAAACTGTGTCCACACCCGTATGCTCAGAACCATTAAAGAGCGGTGCATGTGGTGTACAAACTAGTACAGCCGGAAGTTTTGACAAATCTGTGTACACACCCGTATGCTCAGAACCATTAAAGAGCCGTGCATGTGATTTGGAAACTAGTACGTCCGGAAGTTTTGACAAGACCGCGTCCACACCCGTATGCTCAGAACCATTAAAGAGCGGTGCATGTGGTGCATTCTGGACAACATGAGCCATTGAAAAGTGTTGCCCAAACTTTGTGTACACACATCTATGCCCTATGAACTAGCGGGGGCCCGTACTTCATGTTTGCAACTTTCACGGGGAACCGTGTTATGCGTTCGCCATGTAAGCAGGTAAGTGGGCACTCCTAAATGACTGTATTTAACCTGTCTTTACCTTCATATGGAATCAACCCTGAACAATGGAATACTCGTTTGCAACTGTGGTACTTAGTGACAACAATTTATTTTTTTTTCTTCCAGCGTCTACACGCACCTATTATGTCTAAAATTTGTCTAGATCAATGAAATTTTCATATTATATTCGAGCCCGCTGGAAGCAGGCTGGTCCATGGCCCTGTTCTATTTCTGAAACTAATTTACACAATGGTGTTTTTTGCGGCCATTACCACCAGTTTTAACAGTTCGTGGGGCCAGTTTAACTCCGGGGTTTTCTGCCAACTATTAAGTGGACCAACGTGTCCAACGTTTTCTAGGATAATATGTGATATTTACATGTGATATTTACAGAAATTAAATTGCCGTGCAACGCTAATCAATTTAACTTTACTTTTACTTCCACCGGAATTGGTTTGCCATATGTTTGCATTAATTTTCACGGGTCCTCGCAATACTTTCATCTTAAATGTTTGCGGTCCTACTATTTAAATGTGTTGGTCTGGTGGTTGTGCGTGAGGGTTTACTTAGAACATATTACTTTGATAGTTTAAATGATTTTGGTAAGATGATGTTGACTCCTTTAGGATGAAATTTGGAAGACTTCTTAATTGTAAGAAGTACATTGACCTTTGGAATAAAATTTGGAATATGTTTATTACTTAAATTTCTTTTATGTGGTCTCAAAATACCCTCACCTCTTCCACATGACCAATTTTTATATAATGCAATCCCCTGGCCGCCTAAACAATTGCCATGTGGATGGGGAGTACAAATTTTAAGTTGCTTAACTAGTTTAAGGCTTAGTTTGTATTTAATTCAATTTAAAGGATCCCAATTTAATTTATTTATAAACGTTTTAATTTAGATGAAATTTTCTACTACCAAGCTGATGCCCTCAGAGAGAATTTGTTGCTAGAAAGTAATAGCCCCTTATAATTCTGCATCCCTGAGATGAATAATTAATAAAAAAATTATATCATAAAAGTGTCGATTTAAACGCTTGCCCTAACTGATCCTCTGCTCTACATTATTTGGGGAAACAAGGGGAATAAATATGTAATGAGATATATACAAACGGAATCTACAAGCAAGTGTGTTATATTTGTAAAATTGTGTGAAAAGTAGTATTGGTGTAGTACTAATTTAATATTGAACTCCCCATATAAAAATAATCGACCGTAAATTAATGTGTACCCTAAAACAATACCGGATGTGGTGCCCTGGAGCGAAGATGGTGGTGGACGATTCCACGGGGGTACGTCCCGCGTCTGGGTCTGCCTTGGTCTTGGGAGATGGTGGTTGGACGCGGTCGTGGCTGACGTTTCGGCTCCCCGTGGAACCGGTGACGCCCCGGAGAAGAGACGTCGCCGTGGCTCCCGGACATGGTGTAGCGTTATGGTGTATGTGGAGTGTAAAACATATCATAAGGTTAACAAATGTGGACATGGATTATTAAAGGAATATATATTGAGCAAACGTGACATATGTATTGAAATTTGAGCAGAGAACCAATCAGTTTGAGTTATTAAAAGGAACACATAATAATTTTCTACTATTTAATAGGAATATTTAATTTAAAATGTTATATTATGACTCTCCCAAAAAAAAGAACATTAATATTATTTCCGGTTTAGCAGGATATAATTACTTTTGTTTATAAACACGTGCCTTTGGTTGCCGTAAGCACTTTGGGGTTTTCACCCAAAATGAAATATAATTAAATACATAGCACTGCGGTAGGGGTGCTGCCGATATATGGCTAAATGAATCTGTGTATTAATTATAGCACTACCATGGTAGTGCCGGGGTTAGTTTGAACAAGTCAAAACTTGTTTTATAATAAATATTATTTATTTATTGTATGTTTAATCCTCAGAGTGAGGCTGAGGAGCGGGGTTCTCAACCGGGGGGCAAAGGTTGCCCTCCTCCAGGGTTATTACATCCACAGGGGGACTAGGGTCGCCCTCAGAGGACGATATGGGGTAGGAGGCAGCGATGTCTACAAACACCCCTAAATTACCCCCACTTCGTCGTGAAGGGAGGTGGCTTTAGAGATATCAGAAAATTGGGAATGTATTTCCTCCCAATCGTCTGAATCTAGCGACGAATCGGCCGCCTTGGGTGACCTCCTCGGCGTATGGGAATATGGGATGGTGTCGTCCAGGCAAACCTCCACTGCTGCGACACCCACCGCAGGTGGGATGTCGTCTGTAACAGAAATACCCACCGCTGGAATAGGTGGGGGTACTGACCTTCGTGGGGACGGTGGCACAGCGACCGTCGTCACGTCAGGGGACGGGGCCCGCGGATTTACGGGCACCACTGTTAGCGGCTCCCCGGAGACTTCCATTTCCTCGCGGAGGTTGATGGCCGTCATTAGACATACCAGCGACTCGTCTACTGGCGTAGTTGGAGGCGGTATGGCGGCATCAGCCACCAGCGACTGTCCCTTGGGGGTTGCCGTCTTGCCCTTGCGAGAGCTCGACGGCACGACGTAAGGCACGAGAGGAGCGGTTTTACGGCTCCCCGGTACCCACTGGGGTTTAGGTGGCGAGGCCGGCAGGTCCGCCGCGTCTCCTGATGGAGCAGGTACAAGGCCGGATGTGGATGCCTGCGGGCACACAAAGTCATCCGACATGCTCGCGTGAAGATGAGCATCAGAGAACCGGGAGAGGTTCAGCTCTTCCAATTGTCCGTTCCAATCCAGCGCCGGTTTGCCGAACGCGAAGTGAAAGTGCATGGTGAGCTCCTCAAATTTTTGGATCTCCTTCTGGTGGCAATTTTGCATATAACAGTATTCGCTTAAGGCCGATACCGTTTTTGCCTCGGCAATTTTCAATTTCGCCTCATACTCCTTCTCTAACCGAAATGGAGGAGGCAAGCCAAATTGACCTTGGCCGAGTCCAGGCGGTTAAGCCAGAACGTAGCGAGGTCACCGACGATGGCATGAAGAAGCTCCATGGCATCGGTAGACTCTTGGCTAGAGTCTATCTGTAATGCCTCCTGCATAGGCCTGCATATTTTTCCAGAAGCCGCTTCTTAGCAGCGTCGGTCAGCTCCGGGGGAAGGGGCTCCCCACGGCGTCAGCGGGCACTTGGTCGTCCGTTGACGTACTAATTTCGGCTGCCCGTCGTTTCAAGTCGTGACGGACCGCATGGGTAATGGTTCCCACAGTGGATAACGTGGGGTCGACAGGGCGCGCGGGTGCGCGCCTTGGCTGAACTGGTTGGCTCACTGAAGATTCAGCTGCGGCTGAGGCTGCGGCTGGTGTTGCGCGCGCGGCTTTGGCAATGCGCGCACGTACACGATCGCCCTCCTGTTGGTAGCGGGCGCCGTCGGCGATTTGCTCAGCCGTTTTATGTAGAGGTGGGTCGTCGTAGTCCGTCAATGCTGTGGCATACGACACACCCTCCGTGATCCTATCCGCCTCGAAATGGCGGGGCACACGTACATCCGGGCGACCCCGGCGAGAACGCGGGCGACCGGAGGAATGCGGGCGGATGGTTGACGGGGCTACGGGAATTCCAGCTTCCCCGTCCATTTGCTGTTGCAACCTGCGTCGCGTTCTAGAGAAGAGTATCTTCTCCTTGATGGATTCCCCACCGTAGATACACACCGCCAGTGTGTGCTCATGCTGGGGTAGATATACGGTTTCCTCGGGACCCTGACGTCCTCTCATATGTAAAAGTTCCGGCTGGTACGGGAAACGACATCGATCTCCAGCTGGTGGGTCCTTTGCCACACGAGCCAGCAACGCAATCACAGATTGATCGCGCCGATGGCCAGTCCTGCAAAAGGATCCAAACGACATTAAGTGTCGTAACATGATACATCGCCTTGGAGTTTCGAAAGGCTGCCCGTTCGCCTTAGCATAGGGACATCCAGTAGCTTTGTGATCGTCGCACGACCACATAGGCACAGTATATAAATACTCCTCACCAATGTGACGAGCCAAGACATCCCACCGCTTATATTGGCGTTTGGGAGAAGTCAGGTTAGCGGGCATAGCGCTACCTTGTTGTAGAACATAACAACAAAACAGGCACCGATCCTTAGGCCTGAAGGTATGCCTGACAAACTTCAGATGGGCGATGTTGTCCATTTGATATTCGGACCTCCTCGAACCGCGGTTGGCAGTGATTAGGTCCGCCAGCTGCTTAACGTATGGGGCGAGACCAGTCTGGTCATCGTCCACCCAATCCTCCTCATCCGATTCACCGCCTGGATCACGGTTCAGCGGAGGGAGGCGCAACTTGTTACGCCGTTTAGGCGTATCCGGTAGCATGTACATCATTAACGTGCGGGGTAGTCGCGGGGGATCGAAATATCTGTACCCCATAACCGACTCCTGCACCAAACCTAACTCGGCGGCCCTCCGGATAGGTTGGGCACCGATCGACTTCTGGTTGAAGACACAATTAACTTCACTGGGATACCTTGGAGGGATCACAGCATCGGGGATATCGCTATCCCACTTGAGCTCAAGGCGAGCCAGACGTAAGGCCATCGTGCCAAAATCGGGATGATGGACATCCACAGGAGGGGGTAACTCCTCACCAAGTATTACCTTCTCGGGAGTCGCTGCCTTTTTGGCGGCCGCCGGCTCCTTGAAGAGTCTCTCGATGACCGGTGATTTACGTGGCGATCGTCTAATTTGCGGCCCAGCCGCTGAATGGGAACCAATGGCTGCGGCCCCACATAGATCCTGCGAGGCAGGAGCCGCCGGGACCGCAGATGGTTTGCTGCAAAGTCGATTGAATTAATGGTGGCCGACTTACCTGGAGATGAGGGGATATCCTCATCATCCTGAATCATGTCCTTAGGACGGCGTCCGGCGACGACAGTGAAGCCATCGTCTGTCTCCATGGGGACGACGTCTGAGGCGGTATCGTAACCGGCTTGAGAGCCAGAACGTTGCAAAGTAGTGCCCTGAGACACATCACCCTCAAAGAGGGACAAATGATATTTTGCACGGCGCTGTTCTGAGCACAAGACCCAGTTCGACTGCCGTACATTGCGTACCTCCCCGGTTATGCCATTAAGGACGGGGACGTACTCGTTGGTGTCCGGCTCTGAGCCCGGACTGCTCGGGATGGAGGAGGCCATCCCTCGACCCGGTCACGTAAACGCGACCAGGCCAGTGACAACCTCCTGCTTACTACTTACTTTTAACGAATATACAGTCCACAAACGCCGAGGATGTTGGAACCCTTTTTACAAGCAGCTCTAACCCGCCAAAAGCGCGTACCCGCTTGCCGACAGCAAGGGGCTCGAACCAACAGCCTCTGCAAATTCTTACGAGAGAGAGAGAGGGTGGGTCGACATCCAGCGAGAACCAGATGACGACTGACTGAAAAATATGCCCAGCTCCCACGATGTGGACAGGAGCGCGTTCTAGTAATCCGTCAGCCAATGGCGAGGGTGCGTTTTGGCGGGAAACCGCTTGCAGCCCGTGTCACGGCGGCGAAATAGGTCACCGAGAGCGTGGTCTCCAAGGCGACTAATGACGTAAACCCCCGATCGTCTGAATTGGAAGCGTTAAATTGCAAAGGCGTGCATCCACGATGTTAACTAACAAATTATAAATAAATACCCGTGTGTAGTTTATTTTCTTTTCTTTTTATTTCACACTATTTTTTTTTTTATTCCTTTTTGCATCGCCTTGGCTAGTACAACTAAGTGAATAGGGGCACCATTCACGTTACGGGATGTGATTAAATTTATTAGAACGATATAGTTCCAGAAAGGCGTTTCCAACTCGACCCGTTCGTGTTGTCACCAAAGCGTGTCGCGGTTTCATTGCTTTTTAATGTTTTGATGAAACCACGAATATGGGTATCGGTAAGCTGGTACCCGTGGATTTATTTACTAGTAGTCCGTTATGGTGGGTTGGCTGCATGGACCACCCTAACGGATTTGACAATTGTCGTTTGCTAAACTTTTGATAGGGCAAACATTCCACAGTTCCAGACGGAACCTGTACTTCAAAACAATCACAAATCGGTACCCAGCGGGGTGTAGCGTGTAGTCGGGAACCAGCGCGCTCGCTGGCTTGTTACGGGCACGCGGGAGGCGCCGAGTAGTCGAACCCCGCAGGCTACCAGCGGTATTCACCCGGGCGCCATTACAGCGCGTCATCTACACACAAGCTCACACGCCGCCTGACAAAAAAAACACAGAAAATGAAAGTCGCCGTAGTAGCCGATTCCCGGGGGCGGGGGCTGGAGCCTCTTCTCCACCGGTTGGCCCCGGAACACCAGTTTCATGTCTCCTTCTTCCCCGGGAAGGGGTACGTCGAGTCCATGCGCCGAGCCCTGCCCGAGATCCAGTGAGTAAATTAACAATTCACTCCAATTACGTACCGGTCAGTCGCACTTGTAAATCCCTTGCAGCCGTAATTTCCTACTGGCTCGTAGGTTAACCAGGTTGGAGAGCTTACCTCGGTTGAGCTCCGATGGTTAAAGTACCTAATTCGAGCCCCGGTTCAATTTTGAAGGTCGAATTTCATATAAGATTAATGTGAAGGTTCACAAATGTGGTTGTGGAACACTGAGTTTTGGGTTGTTTTCATATTAGAATACATCACTAGAAAGCAAACAATTATATCTAATTTCCTGAATATTCATAGGACATTTAGTTGGGACCGGATCGAGTAAATTAACAGTGAATATTAGGAAATAATTCAGTAGTTACAACACATGTCTACAGGACAGAACTGCCCATGGTAGTACTGTGTTGGTATAGCCATAAATCCTAAACAATAGAGGAAACTCCAGTCAACAATGGGGGTATATGCTGGTCTGTGGCCCACTCAAATACTTCCACTTGCCACTGGGGGAGTTCCTGTGGGGACTGTTGTACATCATTTAGATATATTTTTTGCATACAATATATATATGCATAATAAATAATTAACTGTGATTATGCATATGATACATTACCACCACAAATATGGCTTGTCTTGCTGGTACAACATTAAGAAAAACCTACCTTAAATATTATTGTATTTGATTTATTTTATTGTTGGTTATCACATTTTATTTCTATTCATATTATTTAAGGGAATACCGGTGCTGGGAGTCCCGGCGCCGGGAGGCCGAGAGTCCCGGCGCCGGGAGGCCGAGAGTCCCGGCGCCGGCAGGCCGAGAGTCCCGGCGCCGGGAGGCCGAGAGTCCCGGCGCCGGGAGGCCGAGAGTCCCGGCGCCGGGAGGCCGAGAGTCCCGGCGCCGGGAGGCCGAGAGTCCCTGCGCCGGGAGGCCGAGAGTCCCGGCGCCGGGAGGCCGAGAGTCCCGGCGCCGGGAGGCCGAGAGTCCCGGCGCCGGGAGGCCGAGAGTCCCGGCGCCGGGAGGCCGAGAGTCCCGGCGCCGGCAGGCCGAGAGTCCCGGCGCCGGCAGGCCGAGAGTCCCGGCGCCGGCAGGCCGAGAGTCCCGGCGCCGGCAGGCCGAGAGTCCCGGCGCCGGCAGGCCGAGAGTCCTGGTGCCGGCAGGCCGAGAGTCCCGGCGCCGGCAGGCCGAGAGTCACGGTGCCATCATTATTATTACCATATTATTTTAATTATTATTGGAATAATTTTTTTTTCATATACATGTATATACATATATAATATATATGTACATATATATATTACATATACATACATACATATACATACATATATATATACATCTACATATATATATACATATGCAGACATATATGCATGACTCTATATATATATATGCATATAAATACATATTGTATTTAGAGATGACTGCATCACATATCTTAGAGTGATACTCCATTTGTCACTGCTAAGTTAATCCATATGTAGTCTGTGTCACTATCAGACTTATTGCAACAATGCAAGAGGTCTACCCTCTGACACTTTCACACTCAGATTTTAACCAAACACTGCCATTACCCTAAATAATATTCCATTTATATTTTATTTATTTTTGAGTATGCATGTAAATGTATACATACACATACTTTTAAAGGTATATGTATATATGCACATATGAACATACATAGGTCCTATTAAATCGTTCGACTAACCCATTTGATCGCGGACAGTAGGGATTGGTGGGGGTCTTATGGCAGCCTATGAGGAACATCATAGACTGGAATAACTCCGCCTCAAATTCTCTCCCTTGGTCCGAGTGTAAAGAAATCGGTGCCCCGAAAATGAGTACACAGTTGTCCACTAGGGCTTGTGCCGCCACGGTTGCAGTTTTATTGCCTAACTGGTAAACTTGTACGTATTTTGTAAAATGATCTTGTATGACCATCATTACCAGATTGCCCCTACTGGTAAGTTTGAAACCTGAGACAAAGTCACACGATAACCGACCCCAGCCTTGGCCAGTCATTTGTTGTTGTAAGGGCATCTTGGGTAATCCCAGCCCGAGTTTAACGGTTATACATTTAGGGCAGGAACGAACCCAATCCCTCACTCGTGCGTTCATCCCAGGCCAATAATACCTCACACGCAATTTGTCGAGAGTTCTTTCCCGACCAAAATGCGCTGACGTCTTATGGCCATGGCAGAACGCCAATACATCTTCCCTTAGTAGAAAAGGAATAATAATTTGTTGGTGCGTCGTCAGTGTAGCACTATCAAGCGCGTTTCTACACAACAACCCATCCACCAATACCAACTGATCCCATTGATTTACTAATTTAATAGTCTCTGTATTTTCGGCACTGGTGAGATCTCTAGGCGGTCTCTCCTTGTGCTCCCTTAATAATGTAATTACGGCTGAGCAGGTATCGTCATTTGCTTGCGCTTGACGGATCTCAGCTTGTGACCAGAAGTTTAAATTGCTTTCAATTTCTGTTTCGTCACGCAGAGATGCCACCACTGCCGTGTGCGCCCCACAGTCTTCACATTCTGGTATGCCACAACGACGTACTGGAATGCGACTCAGTGCGTCGGCGTTAATATGTTGGGAAACCGGCCGATAGGTAATTTGTGTGTTGGTTAGACCAAACTCAGAGAGCCAAGCCAACCAACGTCCTATCATCCCCTCTGCTTCTTTAAAATTCAATAGCCACTTCAAGGAGTGATGGTCAGTCCGAATCTGAAATTCAGCATCCCAAAAATAATGTCGCCACTTTTTGGTATAGATGACGATAGCCATTAATTCCCTTTTTGTGGTACAATATCGCCGTTGACAGGCACTTAGCCTGTTGCTGGCAAAGGTAATGGGTACTTCTACCCCATCCTGTAGCTGGCTTGGTCGTAATGCGAAGCATTACGTTTGATGCGAGGAGAGGAAGAGACCCTCCCCCGGCCCCGCGCTGTCGCGCTGCTTTCTCACCTCGGCAGACGGCGCGGCGCGCCGCCCCCTCCCCCGCCCTCCGCGTCGCGCGGCGCTCACGCCTCACCCGACGCCGCTGCTCGCCACCTGTCGCCCTCCCCCGGGCCGGCAGCTTTCACACTCACCTGCTGTCGCCCCTCCCTCTCCCCTTATAAGGCCGCCCCCTGGCCTCCCTCAGGCACTCGCCCTCCAGCCGTCTCCCAGCTCTACCCTTTCTTCACCACCCACCTACCCTACACTCCTCCTACCTTCTCTTCCTCCGGTGGAGGGCTCCTCAGCACCCCCTCACTCCACTGACATTTGATCTCCTTTCTCTAGTTTTACTCCGCTCTTCATTATTTTATCCATTGTTCATTATTTTACATCTACTCCTCGTTTACCCTGTATGCCCTGTATGTTTCTGAGGCGAAAATAAAAACCTTTATTTCCACCCCCGCCTCCTCTCTTCCTTTTCGCGCATCAACGCGCCGGCTATGGCAAATGCACTCGCGTCAGTATCCAGAATAAACTGCCCGATAGGCCTAGGGTAGCCCAATACGGGCGTAACTACAAACATCCTGAGGTGTTCCCCAGTCAAAATCTTGCGTGCTCACGTTCGCCATGTCCTGTATGGGTGCGACTACTTCAGCAAATTTAGGAATAAAATCTCGATAGTACGAGGCAAATCCTATCAAACTTTTGGTCTCCTTGGGGGACCTGGGTGCAGGCCAATTAGTAATGGCCTCCACTTTCCGCGGGTCGGCTTTAATGCCTTGCCCGGAGACAATACGGCCCAAATACTCCGTTTCCCGGCGAAACAAATTGCATTTAGACGGTTTGAGTTTAAGTTTGTATTTACGCAGCCTAAGGAATACTTCCCGTAAATTATCGCGACACTTACGGATAGTGTCACCAAATATAATGATGTCATCTAAGTATACTAAACAGTGTGTAAATAACAAGCCATTTAACATCTCAGCCATCATTTTTTCAAAGGTAGCAGGTGCATTACAAAGACAGAAAGGCATTACCTTCCACTCGTATAATCCTATATGAGTAGCGAAGGCTGTTTTCTCCCGGTCCTCATCCTGCATCGCGACTTGATGGTATCCAGATTGAAGGTCCAATGTGCAGAACCACTTATTTCCTCCAAGGCTATCCAGGCTCTCGTCTATGCGTGGTAAGGGGTACGCATTCTTACGGGTCATCGCATTTAATTTACGGTAGTCAATGCAAAACCGCCACGTCCCATCCTTCTTGGTAACCAAGTGTACGGGTGAACTGTAAGGACTCTTGCTGTCTGTAATAATGCCGGCCGCCAGCATTTTGGCCACCTCGTCTTCCAAGGCCTGTTTCTTGGAATCCATTAAGCGGCGGTACGGAATCCTAAACGGGGCATTGTCACCGGTGTCTATGTGGTGTTGCACCACATCGGTCCAGCCCAATTTAGCATCCGGCTTCGCGAATATGTCATAGAACTCGAATAAGAATTCTGCAATTTTCATCTTATCTGTTTTACGGTCCAGATGTGTGGCCTCTGCCATGGATAGTATGAAATCGGGGATTTGTGGTAGCCCGTCATACTGATTCCTATTTACTGCAACTACGGGCTCCGGGGATCCGCCAAACCCGTCCACCCTGCGTTCTCTTTTTAAGAGGTCAAATACTAGGGCAGCCGTTGGGCTGTCGATTGCTCCATGTGATCTGGCCTCCATTGCCTTACCAATGAGTTGGCCCCGCGACAGATGAACCAAATCATCCGTAGTGTTACAGATAGGTAGGACTGCACTCTTGGATCTACTGATCAAGGACGGTGCCGACGTGATCCCTAGGGGATCGAGTATTTCCGGGTCGGGTTCGATTAAACACTGCCCTTCCCTGTCCATCTGCCTGGTGGCAATTAAGGCCGCTACCGTTTGATAGGCGGCCATTGTCATGTCCTCAGCCAGATATGCAAGACCGCAATCTGTCCTGAGTTGACAATGTGTGACTAAATTATAGGGTTGTAACACCTCAAAGAGCCCATTATGCGGGGTTAGGCTGGCTTCATAAAATGACATCCAGTCACTCCCCAATATACCATCCTCGGGTATGTCGACTATTAAGACCGATGAGTGAAAGACCTGGTTAGCAATACCTAAGGGTATGCTAGTACAACCAAATTGTGGTATCACCAGGCCCGTAACGCTCAATGGTCTAACGTCTGATACCAAATTACGGGTGTTTAAATTGAGATCATCAAAGAATTGTTTCCCTATCACGGACATAGCCGCGCCCGTATCGATGAGGAAAAATCCTTTAGAGCCTCTAATTTTGATGGGGATATACCATCTTTTCCCGTTGAGTGGGAAAATATCAGTCACAAATCGGTCTCGCTCACCTACAATTTGTAAGTCCAGACCGGTTTTCTTTAATATATACTCCATACACCTATCAGGTTCGCTGTCGCTCGCATTTAGTGAGCACAACGACCGCATACCCGCCAAGAAAACCTGGCGGACATGTAGTGCAGAGCAAGTGGGTGTTAAGAGAGAGCACAACTCTGTCGAGAGATGTTGCAAAGGGGCATTAGCACAACTTTCGACAGTTGCACTCGGAAGATTTCCCGGTGATACCTTAGCTGGCAACACTCCCGGATTTGCAGCTGTCTCTAATTTAAATACGGGTCATCTTCAATAAATTCTGCCCCGGAAGGCGGTGTAGTTGGCATGGACGCTATATTTTTGCTTTTGGCCGCCCTCATACGGGCTAGTACGGCCGCATTATGGTAGGAGTTGTCACGTCCTTCGCGGGCACCCTCCAACATAGCCTGTTCAATTGACCGTGTTTTAGTATGAGGGCATTTAGATGCCATATGCCCAAAACCTCGACAACGATAGCACTTGGTGTCAGGTGTGATTAGGCGAGGCCTATTAAAATTGGGGTTTCTTGGGGCTGGCCCGGAGGACCGTCCCTGGTTCCCATTATTAGTTTGCTGGCGTTTGCCATGCCAGTCTCCTTTACCGGGGTGGTTAGCGGGGCGATCAGCATTTGGTTTCGCCCCTTGTCCGTGAAACGCGCTTATGCCCGTATTTTGGTGGTCATATTCATGGTCAGCTAGGGCATTAGTGATCCCAGCCACCCCGCGTCTAGCTGGAATAAGACGTGCTTTGGCCGCATGGTCTCGCAGCATCTGATATATATCCTCCATTGTATGTCTACCAGGGGACCACTGTTTAATAATAATATCGCATTCTTCACGGTCTCTTAGTCCGTTAATGAACACGGCTACAGTTATACGGGCAATTAAATCCTGTGACATGCCACAGCCTAGCCCGGCTTTTTTTTGCTTCCGACTCGAGCAGCATCCCATAATAAATGGAATTCGCGGGGTCGGCAGGCCTTTGGAAACGTTTTTCAAAGAGTTCCCATTTTGATAGAGGGTCTAACCCCTTGAACTGCCAGGCCAACGCCTCAACTAATTCATCTAAGGTGTCACAGTTATCCTGCTCCCACCTGTCTACAGCCAGCTGTCCTGGACCGTCTTGTAATAAATGCAAGAGGCGAGTCAATGCGGTGGTTTCATTCCACCGGTTTACGGCCATCGCCTTGCTAAATTCCTCCTACCAGGTATCCCATTCTTGGTGGATTCCATCAAAGGGAGGCACCTCCACAGCTCTAACCCTTGCGGGTTGGAACTGCTCCTGGATGCTAATATTACGGTCCCGTAACTGCATGGACCGGCTGACAGCCGAGGCACCTATCCCCGGGTTGATGCTGGAAGCCTCCATCACCGCCCGGCGAATCGCCGGGTTGGATCGGATGATGGCATGCTCCTCGTTCGTAAAACGATAAGTAGCGTAGGAGTCGACATTTACGGGCTCCCGTTGGTTGCTATTAGATGCGGTGGGGCCGTTTGACGTTAGGTAGGCATTAGTTCTGCCACTGTATGCGTTAGACGCGTTTTTATTTTCTATTACATACGGGCAACGCCCATTTTGTTGCTGAATGGCATCAATCATTTGGTCAGTGATGCCCGTATCATGGACAGTGGGGTTCAGGGCTAACGGGCCCCGCCCCTTCTCCTGACAATCAGCAAATTCTCGCCATTTGGCAGTCAACTCATCTTCACGGGCGAGGAGCTGGGCCTCCCGTAATTCCAAGGCGTGAACCTTTTCACGTTTTGCCCCGTGCAGCGGGGTTGGTAACATATAAGTGATATCTACCTCCGCGGGAGGTAGGATAGGAACGTGCGAGCCCGTATCCCCTTCCGTGGCCCGGAGGAAGGATACACGATCTGGCCCGTGTCCCCTAGGATGTGGGATCTTTTGAGATTCGCGGGGGGCGACCCCGTATCTGGGATACGGGGACCCGAGCCCCAGCTCTGTGCATTTTCATTTATTGATGGGGGCAATGCACCACCATAGGAGACTTGGTCCGCAGTTAAATTACGGGGAGATACTCCACCCGATCGGACATTGTCCGTATTTATAGAGGCACTATCTGATGACAGCACCTCTTGCTCGTCCCCGTCTTCTTCCACATTTCCTGCCGATCGCAGGCAGCTGCGGCGAGAAGACACGGGGACAGTCAAGTCCTGGTGCTTCCTCGCCGTGCTTTTGCCGTCGCCCGGAAACGCAATATATCTATTTTTTCCCTCCCTGACTACTACAACTATGTTTTACTCCCCAAAAAGGTTATTTCTAAAATTTTATATGAAAAAAACTTTGAAATTCAGAAAAAAAATGCAAATAACCGAAATGTATATACAAGGAAATGAGCAACTAAAAGAAATTAACAGTAATATGCCCTGATATTAGTGTTCCTTTTCCTTAGTCTTTTCTTGCTATCTTCCCTGTGGTTAGTATAGATACGCGTAAATTTCCGAATAATTAAATAAATTTTATTTTTTTTTTTAGTTATTTCCCCCGGAAGATGTAGAAATACCCCTAATTTGTTCTTAGTATAGCGTAAAGTATATAATAAAAGACTATTCCAAAACATAAACAGTGGAGCAGCGCTACGGGTCGACCAAACAGTCTGCAGCGCCGTATGCGTCTGCGCTGAGGTTCCAAAAACACGTACTGACGTCACCTCCCTCCGCGACGCGCCCCGTAGCTAGGAGATACTGTAACAAATGGAAAAAGCGGCTAGTTCAAAGCTATCTGCCTCCGGCCAACTAAATATTCGATTAGAACCGACGCTATTGTCGGCAAGCCGCAGTAGCTAATTTGTTCTTTTTGTTTAATAAATTGTAACCAAATATAACGTCCGTTATTGCCTTATGCTGGGGTAGCTAATCCTCGCCTATTCGACTCTATCCGTTCAGAGCAACACAAGGGTAACATAGTTATGATGGGCTGACGCCTGACGCCTGAGTAACCCACTGTGGACCTAAGGCTTGTAGCCCTTACAGTAAAAATTAATACGACTAGCCGCTAAAGAAAACCAGGAATACCAATTTAGTTGAACACTATTATTTCTCCATTATTAATGCAACCTCGGGTATTCCCTAAACCGCCATGTTACGGCGTGAAACGTCAAGGCAGGAGCCGCTGTCACTGTCAGAAACGAGTGAGATGTCAACAAAGACAAAACACCGGGTTTTTTTTCTATTAATTCGCGTATCAAAAGTAAATTCAAAGGTATTACACTCCTTACCATCCTGGTCACGGCACCAGTTTAACCGTCTGGCTATTTCGCCCCCGCTAAAGGCAAGCCTTCGTGTTAATTTATATAATTATTTCCATGTGAATTTCTCGGGCCGGCCGCGGGCCGCTGCTGCCCCTCGTCCCGCCTGCAGGTAGTCTGTGTCTGTCGGTGTACTTCTCGGGCTAAAGTCGGCCAGCCAGAGTATCGCCTAAATATGGAGGTGTGCCACCACCCGTATATGTTAGTACAAAGCGATTATTTAATTGTTTCCACTACTGGCTGGTCTACTCGCCTTATGGTGTATTTAATATGTTTGAATTGATCCAGAACTAAGCAGAGGCACTAGTGTCTCTGCTACTGTCACTGATAATCAGCCTACGTTAATGTCTTATTTTAGCCAAGAAGATCTATACGTTAATTATGTTAATATGTCTGTTCCAATCTCCCCGCAGATGGGCTAAGTAGCTGCGTAAGGCCTAGTTAGGCTCAAGGCCCTTAATTATATATATAAAGTATTCCAATGTTAGATTCGACCATAGCGGTTTACTCCATAGAAAACTGGAGGACAGTAAAGAACGTTCCAATTTACTTTTCCAAGAGCTCACGGCTTTGTTTATTCTTAGCCAAACTAACATTCGAGTAACGTACATAGTGTAGAAACATGTTGCAAACCCTTCCCCTACAGTTTAATGTCAAACAACTTTGGAATTTAGATAAAATAGGCCTAAATCTCGGCTAAAACATCAGAGCGTCATAAAGTACGTCTGATCGGTCTGGCCCCGAACGCCCGACCTCCTTTCGTTGCCAGGCGAGTCGCAATTTGTGTCTCCTAGCAACGCTTTACGGCCGGAAACCCCGTCGCCCGTGAATGTTTGGGCATTCGCGGTCTGCCATGGCGAGTAGCCCGTATTTCCAAATACAGGTTAATCGGCACGCCCATGAATGCCATCAGGCTGGCAGTCTCGCCCACTTCACTGTTAAAGCTTTTCTTCCCGTTTTCTGTCTTTTTCCAGTTCTACACCACCTTGAGGACCATTCCTATCTACTTGTTTACAGTAATTGTTTTTAGACAAGAACATCCCCAAAATCTACAGTTAGAGTGGTGGTCCCAAAGTAGACGGTGGTTTTGACCCGGCTAGCTTGCTACCTATCTACACTAGTACTACTCCCCCCTTAATTAATATTGCTTTTATATTTAACCAGATGTCTTTTTATCCTCCCGTCATTGTCCAAGCTGTGTCAGCCAATTCTCTTGCGCGCCCATGCCCCCTTTAAAACTCATGATACAAAATATAAAAATTAGTTTTAAAAATAGGATAAGCAGGACAGAATAATGACACCAGCAGGGAACCATGACGGGTCAGATCTTGTGTAAGACAATCACGTCAAATATTTCTAGCAGTGATTGATCCAATCACCCAATGTCGATTACCATACAAGATAATCAAATCAACTATTTCTCAGCCGTGATTGCTTCCCTCAATCATCGACTGCTTGGTCCATCGATCCTCCATCAACTGAATGGCCCGAATCAACCAGATGACTCGCATCAATCAACTGACTTGAATCCTCGCCTGCATTTAATCAGTTCCTCCCTCAATGGTCCCGTGACCCTCCTAATTATTGACCCCGTCAATCATCGACCCCAGCTCAATCAAATGGCCCGGATCAATCAGATGACCCGAATCAATCAACCGACTAGAATCCCTCAAATGAACTCAATCATTTTTCCTGACTCAATGGTCCATCGACCCTCCTAACTTATTGACCCCGTCAATCCCGGACGCGAAGGTCAATCAACTGACCCGAGTCAATCAGCTGACTCGAATCAATCAACCGCCCCGAATCACTCAAACGCCCATCGAGGCACCCACCGCCGATGCCCACACCCGTGGTGTGCACCTCGTCGTGAGCCCACTCATGTCTGCAGCCTGTCCAGCACCGCATACCGCCGATTGGACGTACGGATGCGACTAATGGATCCGGGCCCCAATCATGGGAATATGCGCACCGCGATCAGCGCCTGCACTTATTGTATTTATCCAGAAACCCCCTTGGATTTTACACAAACAAAAATCTGACTGGTGCTCGGATTACGTCCCTGTCGCACACTAACCCACGAGTACATGTAAATGGAGGGAATCGGTGGACACGCATCACGTCACCGCTCCGTCCGTCCTACCCTAGGTCGTATTTTCTCCCTTATCTAACAACCACCTCCCTGGTTTCCACCATTTCTGACTGGTGCTCGGACCCGTCCCTGTTGCACACTAACCCACGAGTACATGTAATTGGAGGGAATCGGTGGGCACGCATCGCGTCACCGCACCATCCGTCCTACCCTAGGTCATCTTTTCTCCCTTATCTAACAACCACCTCCCTGGTTTCCACCATTTCTGACTGGTGCTCGGACCCCGTCCCTGTTGCACACTAACCCACGAGTACATGTAATTGGAGGGAATCGGTGGGCACGCATCGCGTCACCGCACCGTCCGTCCTACCCTAGGTCGTCTTTTCTCCCTTATCTAATGACCACCTCCCTGGTTTCCACCGTTTCTGACTGGTGCTCGGACCCCGTCCCTGCCGCACACTAACCTACGAGTACTTGTACATGGAGCGAGGCGGTGGACACACAGCGCGCCACCATCCCTTCCGTCCTACCCAGGTCGTCTTTCTCTCTTATCTCTTATTGTCGTACACGCGGACTCGTCCCTGTCGGACAGCGTCATCCGGTTCAATCATGGGAGCAGCCCGAGGCGCAAACTCGTCTATGGCTCAACCTGTGCCTGATGGGTCAGGTGGCCGCTAGGACCTTCCCATGGCTATATTGTTACATTAAATCCTCCCCCCCTTACTTCGCGACTGCGGGTTCATTACAAGCAGGAATCAGAGAGGCGCATAATGTTTAATTAAATCCTCCCCCCCTTACTTGTTCGTTGTGGGTTGGGCCGGGAGCCTAGTTTCCCATTATTCCCAATTACCCCGAGCACTACCAGGATCCCGGATAGCCATCCGTCACCCGACCGAAAGGCTTGGGAAGGGTTAGGGAATAGGCGATTGGAAATCCTCTTATGGCAAGCTCCAGCGGTTCCGAGCAACTCTCACTCCATTTACCATACAACTCAGTCACTTTCGACCCATTAATTATGTCGGAATGAGCAACTCCGTCTGTCTTGACATTTATACAGCGTCCCTGCTCATCCCCCTCAATTTGGTTCTGACGCACGAGAAGTACATACCATCTGCGAAATACAGTACCCCTAATAGACAGCTCGGAAACGTATACATAACTACGCAAATTATACAATATCCCTGCTCCTCCCCAATCTTTATGGTTCAGACGCACAAGAGTGCATACACCTGCGCAATACATACTACCCCTTACCAAATAGCTCGGAAAAACCTGTCAATAACCCTCCAAGTTATACAACGTCCCTGCTCCTCCCCAACCTTTATGGTACAGAAGCACAAGAGTGCATATACGTGTTTACTAAACCTTTTCATCCCCTATAAGGGAGCGCACCCAGCTCCAAAACTGAGCCCTGCGCCCTATATCTCACTATAGGATCCTCCTGGATCATCAATGGGGAAGGAGAGGGTAGTTCTTTGGATTCATAGACCACCGTCATGTCATGTTCTTTGCTTCCTCCCTCGCTAAGGCTATCATTGATTCGACTACAGAACCCTGCTTCGCTAATTGCAGCTGGATATTTCGTGTTCTATTCATCATGGAAATCATGTGCAAATGGTTATGCCTCAGGGCCTGCGTCTGTAGTCTGTGGGCAGGAATAGCCAGTTGCACCCTTTTCAGTTGTGCTTGGCTTACCGTACCGAACAGCCATGACGCTGCCTCCCCTATCGCATTAACCAGTCCCCGCTTAGGCCGTTTAGTTACCAACTGTAGGAAATCTACAGGGTCATGTTTTACTCTGGCCTGGAGGACTCCGAGCTTCATGTTCCAATGATGAATATTGACAGACCACCGGTTCGCAGTCAGCTTCCCCATATAGCCCCGTACTTGCGAGACCCAGTGATCCACCGGTGGCCGGTTAGGTGGCGTGATCAGCAGCACCAGCTGCCACACAGCAGACACCCTCCTCACCTCTCCTTGGCTTCGTACTAGGACGCCATCATCTTTAAATAGGTCAGTGCTGCCGATCAGAGGTAGGCAGCACTAGATGACGCCCCTGTGCAAGTACAGAGACCACATGGTCGGAACGACTGAGGTATATATTTGCAGTCCTTGGGGTGATATCCCCAAGGAGATCGTGTCCCGCAGCACTATGCTAACAGTGAAACCGGCCAGATCCTGATATCAGTCCTGACCGCTATACCCAATGAACCCTGGTGGTATATATCGAACACCCCCACACTGCTGCAATCAACTGGACAACTCCTGAATGCAATCTAATTGCACACCGGAGGTTCCCGAAGCGATAACAAAAAAAACTCAATTTTAATCTTAAAAACAAGCCTTAGCTTCCAGGACGAGCATCTCCCAATGCTTCTTAACAAAAATATTGTTCAAAATAATCTCTGTCGACGCCAGTCATTAGTTCAAGTCCCGCGTCTTGTTTTAGGTGTACACGGTCTATTACTCTTCAAGTCGACTCGTTGGTGAATGTTCACAAAAATAAATATTTGTTCAAAATAATCTCTGTCGACGCCGACCGACGGTGGGTAACGGTTCGATCCCGGCGCTCCAATTCGTGCTACACCGGGTGCTGTCCGCGCACCGCCCGTCCCCGTGCTTCCGTCCGCGCTACACCGGCGTCGCTCGGTCCACTTATTTATCGCACACTCGTCGTCTTGATGCTTTCATCCGCGCTACACCAGCGGCGCTCGGTCAACGATTTACTGCACACTCACCGTCCCCGTGCTTTTATCTGCGCTACACCGGGTGGTTTATATCAAGTCGTCTTGCAGCGTATACCGCCCCTGAGGTCAGCCACTTAACTTCCCGAGAAAACACAATCCAGCCTGTTGCCAATTAGAACCACTGTTGGCTTAAATAACCACTGTTCTGAGTAGCAGTTAATACACAATGTCTCTGTACACTCTACCAGTAGGTCTGTTTGTTGATTTGTTGTGGTTTTACGTCCCAGCAACATCTATGTACTGGAACCCACTCAACCATGTTGATATATAACAAACAAGAACAAGAACAATTAAAAAAAATTCACTCGGTCACACTCGTTTGCCTGTATAGTCAATGTCTCTGGCAATCACCTCCGATCTGCTACAACGTGCCTCTGTATATAACGACACACTGCTAGAAGCAAACACAAATATCAAAGTTCAAAGTTTCAATGTCTTTGGTCTTAAACCAAATTCTTATATATATGCACGATCTCGTGAATATATATATATTATTCAGGAATACACACAGTCTTCCTTGTGCTGCTGGTGGGTGGGTGGTGTGTGGGTGGCGTGGGGATGGACGCTCCTTTCATCCCCCTTACTTGTCGGTTACGTCATTGCCCGCCGTGCGGGGGGAGGGCGCGCGGCACGGGGGGAGGGTGGTTATGGTATCGTCCAACGCCCCGCCCCCTCGCCCGCACCCACCTGGTGAGTCGACCTCCATCCTCGCGTCAGTTGTCGGGTTAACGGTCATTACCCGATAGCGTGCCGGGTTCGATGCCGTACCCAGCCCGGGTTCGTTCCGCTTCACCACCTGTTCAGGAAACTGGGGAACAGAACAAGGGAGAGACACGCAAGTACCACCACTCAACCCCCCATCACTCAGACTTGCACACACACACTTATTTTCTTTCCCATGCACCCACTCATAATTTCTATCACCCCTTGCATCCTGCATGCATGCACCATCATCCTTTGCATGCTGCACACCTCCAGTCTCACCATGCACATACTTTTTACTACTCTTAATTACACCTTATCCTGTGCATTCTCCCACACACGCTCTGTTGAGGCACGCTCTGTCGATGCACGCTGTCTTTTACAGCCCATAATTGGAAGACCCTCAATTACCTCTACTGGCCTTGACTCTAGACGCCATCCCCCACCTGTGTGCATCGCGTTGGTGCTTGGTACCAGTGCCCTCTCACACTCACTGTCTATGACCCATGGCTCTGGTAATTGTCCTTGGAATTGCCCCAATGGCAATTGACAATCCCTCTCCCCACCTGTCTGGTCATAGCCAGTGTTGTGTGCTTTGCGCACTTTCTTTCTCTATTCAACTCAACCTGTGTGTGTATACATTCATAGAATTCCCATTTATCTGTCGATATATATCAAAAACACAATATACACCGACGTATCGACGTACAACTCCCTTCTACTATCAATATATATCAAAACCAATATATATCGACGTACCGACGTACCTTTCCCCTCTAGCTGTCGATATATACATTTTTTTAAACAATACAAATTGACGTACCGTCGTACACTCCCTTCTATCTGTCAATATATATCAAAAACGCAATATATATCGACGTACCGACATACACAACTCCCACCTACTATCAATATATATCAACAAGACCAAAAACACACTGACAACACTGCTCTATGGGTCTCAGGTCTCACGCTCTCTCGACACACCCCCTACTCACTCCCCTACACATACACAGACCCCTGCAGGTGCTCGCTGCTGCATGCGGCTTCCCCACACACACACTGCGCGTGGCCCCCCTACACACAGTCAGGGTGGGTAGCCTCTCTACTGGGACAGCCCCCACTACGTTAAAGCTGTACACTCAATTGAAACGATAACATTTCTCAAACCAACACCCTGTTCTACATCTGCCTTTACATATGTAAGTTAGCTACATGTGTCCTTACCAAACCTCAGTCGTCCACTGAAATGGAATACCAAGCCTATTTAACAGGACCTATTCTCTGCCTGACAGGACTCAAAACTATTGGACTATGCACCTTTAATTTACTGGCACAGTATCACTTTTGCTGCTGGGTGCAGCCCCCAGCTCACCCACACACACACACAGTGGGCTAGCACCATGCTGGGTGCGACCTCCCTACACACACACACACACACACACACACAAACACCGCCTTTCGAGTCATGCCGGTTGTTATATACCCGGCGGTGGGCGATATGCTTGCTGCTTGCACTCTCTCAGCTCACCCCCACCCCCACACACACCGACCCCTGTGGGTTGTTTATGCAGACGGTGGGTCGTGTTACCGCCGGGTACCCTCCTTATAGCCTAGTCAAAGGAGTGCGACTACTAATATTCTATTAGATAATTTGTTACTGCCCCCTCGCCACTCCTACTGACTAGCTACTATTTGGACAACTTTCTTCTTAAACTGCCGTTATTTTCACTCAAATATATTACTTTTACCATTAAAATACGGTAATTTTTCATAAAATACGTTATTTTAACGCGAAATACGCTATTTTAACATTAAATACGTTAATTTAACGCGAAATACGTTATTCTAACGCAAACTACGTTATTTTAACGCGAATCGGACAAGAACTGCCTGTGCGCTGAACCCAACAATATATAAATTTATATTATTCTTTACGCCGGCCAGAGGCGGACTGAGCTATCGTGTTGGTCTAGCAGCGACGCGCGCACACCACGGCCTTCCCGAATTTCAAACTTATATATAAATTTATACCGTTCTTGAACCCGAACCGTCGGCGCCGCGCATACACACAAGGACAACCCGCTTTTTATTTATATATAAATCTATATCGACCTCGCCGGTGTCAGCGTCTCACCTCCCACAAGTCTGGTTCTCCACAAGAAATATGTTTAACTCCAATACATTCTTTAATATATGCGTCAATATTCTAAAAGTCAGAGAATATTGTTCTCCACAAGCAATACGTATTCTCCTGTATTCTTGGGTTTAAACTCATAAGAATAACCGCTAAAAAACAAAAAGAGTGATAATCAGGTCGAGCGACCGACCAGAAGTAAACAACACGGCAACCGAATCGTTTTTTCGCCAATAACTTCTTTAATATATTCACCAATATTCTCAAACTCGTAGAGAATATTGTTGTACACGTTTCCTCCAGTATTCTTGGGTTTAAAGTCATAAAGCCAACCAAAGTTTGCATTCATCACTCGAATCCGCGCATACGCAGAAGCGATATTTGGGAAATGAGACTTGTGGGAAATAAGACACGGGTCGCTCTGGCGGCGACGCGCACACACACGTACCACCCTTTTAATTAGATACTCCTAATTTATCGCACACTCCTAATTTATCAATATATATTCAGGTTTCCGCCTCGCCTGGCTACTGTGTGGGCGTGGCCACCTGAGTGGACCTTTGTTCGACACATACATATACACAACATCTATATCGACACACATGCCTCAACACACATATATCAACATTCCTACTCACTCCACTCTTTCTCATTCTTCACCTCTCTTATCTTTTCATTTTACATACATACGCATCATACCACTCACCTATATGTAATTTATATGCATATCATGTGTCGTGTGTGCATGCAGTGTGCACGCCGCGTGTCTGTGCAGACTGCTCCTCCCTATCTGTATCTGTGTCCACATACACATACATATATATCCAATATATACACACATACTGACACAGCTTCTCCTTCACACCCATCTCGACACACATATATCAAATTCCACACACACAACTCCTAAATTAGTTACAGATAGCGGTACACAGTGTCTCACCCCCATCTCGGCGCCCGAGCACCCAAAACAAGTGATAAAACAACTGAACCCTACCCGGACCTCGGCGATGTTCGTCTGCGATGTTCGTCCGCGATGTTTGTTGTCACCACAGCCCATCTCACTGGTGCGTCTGTCGTCCTCACGGCGTTCTCGCGTCATCACGGGCGTCATCGTGGCACTCTTCACGTCAGGACGGCACATCTCACAGGTTCCCCTCTTCAAGTTCTTCAGTCATCTCTGAGAATCGTCTCAGAATTTGTTGTGGTCGCCAGTTATAAAAACACGGATGCTCTGCCGCTGTGAGCACCCTATGTGATTACAAAACTCTCCCCCATCATTTCACCTCTGATGCAATTAGCCTAATCAATTTAACCATGTCTGGAAAGAGGAAGGAAAACTAGTCACAAGGATGAACAGTGAATAAGTTGTGCTTTATTGGCAGCAACTCCTGTCATCCCCCTTACATGTGACCTAACACCTGTACTCCTCATATACTGCCCACACTATGTCTCATTGTCACTTTAGCCTGTATATTGAAACAGTGCCCATAACCCATGGGACAGGAGTCCTATGGCTGTGGATGCACTCAATTTGAATATCTGAATTTGGATAGCATCAGACTAGAGTAGGTGTGTCTCACTCAAGAGCCAGGATGAGAGTGATTTTCCTTCAGTGTGTCAGAGTCAAAATCTTGAATAATTAATTAGTTGAGACTAGTGTGTGGTCAGGATAGGCCAAGGGAGTCAGGTGACCGGACATTCCCCAGTAAGCCAATGAGACACTCCCCACAGACTGGGTGGGTGACCACCCCATTAGGGGCTGTCACTCAAACCAGCTGCAGGTGGTGTACTCTATAGATATGCAAATTAGGCAGGTGGGTCAGTCGGTGGTCTTGGGTGGACAGGATCTTGCAACAGTTACAGATATTGTATATAGTAAAATCATTCTTTTCCTCTTTTGTATTCTTTATGAACACATAGAGAACATTTCAATCATCATGTACTGTTTCTTGCAAAGGAGCTCTTTTCATTAACTCCAAACATCATATATAATATATAGTTTACATCATTCAGCATCATAGACATTTCCATCAACTCCACTCATACTATATAACATATAGTTTACCCCTCTCAGCATCATGTACAATGGGAGTGGGATTCTATTGATTTTGGTTACTTTTAGTTTACATAACTTAAGTCCCACTCCGACATCCAAGAATA